>JAVLUZ010000303.1:0-118303 GCA_036768485.1 Mermis nigrescens
TATGTCCCAACACACTTAGACTTGTACTGGGATGTCCACATGCACATATACTGGGATGTCATACAATGTCTCACATACATTCTAGGCTTAATTTAGACATTAGTTCAGGTTTAGTCTAGTTTTAATCTTAGTTCGAGTTTAGTCTTAGTTTATACTTAGGCTTACTTTACATTTAGGTCTACTTTACACCTAGGCTTTATTTAGACCTTAGTTCGGGTTTAATCTTAGTTTACACCTTAGTTCAGGTTTAGTCTTAGTTAACATTTAGTTCGGGTCTAGTCTCAGTTTAGGTTAGGCTCTATTTACCCTTCCACTCCTCAACTATATCCTCATATGTTATAGCGTTAGTCTATGCTTAACCATTGCCTATCCTTAACCATTGCGCCCTGGCCCCTACCTCAGGGCGCAAGGCTCCACCCCCTCGCCTATCCTTAACCATTGTATATGTTATAGCATTAGCCTATGTTATAACATGGGCTATTTTTAAGAATTGCCTATCCTTAACCATTGCCTATGTTATAGCGTTGCTATCTAGGGAGACAGGTATAACTACTAACGTGTAAAGTTTTGGCGTAACATTCTAACATGCACAAACATGTGAAGGTTTTCTCACCCAGCTTGTTCACAACTCAGTATAAATCCCTCACATAATTTAATGGCATTTGTTTGTAGAGGATAGAATTCTCCAGATTACGCTTTTTTGGTTTTTTTTTCGCATTAGTTCCCGAGGTAGAGTGTAAAGAGTGTAAAAATCTGCGGGTGTAAAGATAGATTTTCGTTGTGTTTTTGCCTTCTTGATGTCTGCCAATAACTCCGGTTATAAATCGGGATAAATTGGATAAGATAAAAATGAAGTACGTTTTGAGGGCTAGACATCGTAGCAAACCGTGTTTAAAAAATCAATAATGAATTACTTATGGAGGTGTAAAGTTCAAAATCAGGGGTGTAACATTGGGTGAAAAAACACGTTTTCTGCCCTTTTTTGATTGGTCAATATCTCAAATATCTTGCAGAATAGAAGTTTTCGACACACAAACGTACTACGATTTTAAGGCTACAAATTGGCCTCAACCGAATTTCTTTAAACTCAATGGGAAGTTAGAAACAGATTTTTAAAGTTTACAATGTGGTGGATGGTGGAAAAATACGTTTTTCCATTTTTTTGTTCGCCACGTTCTCCGTTTAGAAGTCGGGATAAGTCGAATATAATAAAAATAAAATACTCTCTAAGGGATACACGTCACAGCGAATTGCGTTTGTTTACAAAAATATTTAGCTTTTTTCGGGGGTGTAAAGTCAAAAATCGGGGGTGTTCAACGTGTTTCTGTCTTGTTTTTTGCCAACTTCTCCGATTATGAGTCTGGACGTGATCTCGAGTCTAAAGATGTACCAGAAATCAAACTTCATATGTCTGTTGTATGTTTGTTTACACTCAACAGTGGTGTAAAGTGGTTTATATCTAATATTTATTTGTCTTCAGACAATTGCGGAGAGTTAAATTTTTCATAAATATTGATCGTTATATCAGAGTAATATCAGAATTACAGATCCGACTAAAATCTTCTTTACACTCGGTGATTGTATATAGTTTACACTAAAAATTATCTTTAGTTCTAGAGCGTGCAGAAGCTTCATTTTTTGAAAATCTTTTAGGCAACGTCAGAATTACGAATCTGACTGTTGGTTTTCTCTACACTCAGTAGTAGTGGAAAGTTTACACTATTCATTTATTGTTAATGTAATAAAGTTTACACTACAAATTTATTTTACTTCCAGAGCGTTGGAAAATGTTAATTTTTTACAAAATATGTTCCGTAAGGTCTTGATTACGAATCAGACTGCATGTTTTCTTTACACCCAGTATTTGTGTAAAGTTTACACTAAAAATTAACTTTAGTTTCAGAGCGTTGCAGAAGCTTTATTTTTTTCAAAATGTTCCATGTAACGTCAGGATTACGAATCTGAGTGTAAGTGTTCTTCAAACCCAATAGTTGCACAAAGCGTACGCTGATAACATTTGATCTATTTAAATAAGGTAAGGTTGTCGTGTTTCAAACAGATAACGAAAGATATTGTGTTTCGCATTGTTGAACTGCTGTCGTTATTGTGGCATCTTACCGTATGTGTTTACTGACTGATTTACTCAAATCATGCTATTCAAAAGTAGGATGCTAGCAAAGAAAAATATTCTGATGGAACAAAGAAAGACGAATATACTTTGGATTACGGATTATTAAGGATGTAAAAGGAGGAGACTAGGAAAAGCTACCTATGTATATGCCTAAAGTCACAAAATCTGGTAAAAATCATACTTTCTCAAAGCAACACAAAATATCGAAGTATATTCTGCGGCCTCTGAAAAAATACAACCTTCTTTAAATAATTTTCGATGCTTCACATAACGGTGTATGAATATAATCTAAAATGTAAGTATACTTTTTGTAAATTGCTTGGAAGTTGCAAGGCTGATTTGCTTCGTATTGTGATTTGTGACTGATAGAAAACTAAATCATAGGTAGCGCGATAGAGCTACCTATAATATACTTGGCCACCTTTTTTCTTATGTTTATCACAGCGAGTGCGAATCTTGTGCCCCCTCCCTCACAGCAACAACGGCACACACCTGGGAGGTGCGGTTTTTTTAAACGACAGATAATTAAAAAACTCGATGTATCATTTTTTATTTTTTTAAACTCAATACCGAGTTAGCAATGAGTGTGTAAAGTGTAAACCGAAAAATCAAATGATTTGCGGAGGGCCAATTTTTTCAAAAATGTTGCCCCCGAGCTGTACATTACGAATCTGACCTCAAAATTTCTTTACACTCAATGGTTGTTGCACACAAATGTAAAGTATACGGTTTTTTACTCTTTGCGTGTTTTCAGCTTATCTAACTCAATTTTTGTTTCTGTGCAGTCCAATTGGTTTTATAATGTAGAGGGTTACAATATCTCAAGGACCAATTTTTTTCTCTTTTAACGCAATATTTCTTGATCTGTGATCGTTTTAGTGTAAAGGGTTCGAGACGAAAAACAAAATTTCTTCAGCTACTCCGCTAAGTAGGCGGAACATGCTAATTATGCTTAAAATGTGCCCTGATCTTAGTGTTACAGATCCTAGTTTATTTTGTTTCTATACACCCAATATTGCTTTATTAGCACAAGTGTAAAGTTTACACTGAGAAGCACTTTTCCGCCCAGAGTATTGGGTATCAAACAATTTGCGTAGGGCCAATTTCATTTTTAAAAATGTTGCTCCCGAGTTGTAGATTACGAATGTGACAATAAAATTTCTATACACTCAATGTTTGTAAGCAAAAGTGTAAAGTGTACTGATTTTTAAACTCTTTGCGTGTTTTCAGCTTATTTAACTCAATTTTAGTTTCTGTGCAGTCCAATTGGTTTTATAATGTAGAGGGTCACACTGTCTCAAAACACGAGATTGTTTTTCTCTTTTAACGCAATATTTCTCGATCTGTGATCGTTTTAGTGTAAAGGCTTCGAGACGAAAAACGAAATTTTTTCAGCTACTCCGCTAAGTAGGCGGAACATGGTAATTATGCTTAAAATGTGCCCTGACCTTAGCGTTACAGATTCTAGTTTATTTTGTTGCTATACACCCAATATTGCGTTATTAGCACAAAAGTAAAGTTTACACTGATAAGCACTTTTCCGTCCAGAGCATTGGGTTTCATACAATTTGCGGAGGGCCAATTTCATTTTTAAAAATGTTGCCCCCGAGTTGTAGATTACGAATGTGACATTGAAATTCGGTTGTTGCACAAAAGTGTAAAGTATTCGGGTTTTTTTACTGTTAGCGTGTCCTAAAGCTTATCTAACTCAATTTTGGTTTCTGTGCAGTCCAATTGGTTTTATAGTGTAGAGGGTTACAATATCTCTAAACGTAAATTTGTTTCCTTTTTTAACGCAATATTTCTCGATCTGTGATCGTTTTAGTGTAAAGGGTTTGAGACGAAAAACGAAATTTCTTCAGCTACTCCGCTAAGTAGGCGGAACATGCTAATTATGCTTAAAATGTGCCCTGACCTTAGCGTTACAGATCCTAGTTTGTTTTGTTTCTATACACTTAATATTGCGTTATAAGCACAAGTGTAAAATTTACACTGAGAAGCACTTTTCCGCCCAGAGCATTGGGTATCAAACCATTTGCGGAGGACCAATTTTTTAGATGTTGCTCCTGAGTTGTAGATTACGAATCTGAACTTAACATTTCTTTACACTCAATGGTTCTTGCACAAAAGTGTAAAGTATACGGGTTTTTTACTGTTAGCGTGTCCTAAAGCTTATCTAGCTCAATTTTGGTTTTTCTGCAGTCCAATTGGTTTTATAATGTAGAGGGCTACAATATCTCAAATGGTAAAATTATTTTCTCTTTTGATGCAATATTTCTTGATATGTGATCATTTTAGTGTAAAGGGTTCGAGGCGAAAAAAAATTTCTTCAGCTACTTGCACCCCCCAGAATTTCGGCGCTGCCCACCTATGGATATATGGCCTAAAATATTAAATGAAAGAAGGGAACTAGCAAATAAAAATGCTCCGATGGAACAAAAAAGGTAAATATACTTGAATTTCTTAATTGTTAAGGGTGTAAAAGGAGGGACTAGGGAAAATTTCCCTATATGCGCAGAAGCCATAGGAATGTGCTAAACAGTTAGACTTACCCTAAACAACGCAAAAATCGAAGTATATTCTGCGGCCTATGCGCCTTTCTGCAGATTTTCCGTAGTAATTTCAATAATGATGGCGAGTATTTTGATTACTTTATTTTGGAAAAAATTAAAGAACTTTTGTGGTTTTTCATGCAAACTATTGAGTTGGCCATGTAGGTGTAAAGTTTACACTTTTATCTTTTACGCCAGAGCATTTTGGAAGTTCAAGATTTCATTAAATTAATAATGCATTGATTATTTAATAGTCATGGAAGTGTCTTCAATGCTCTTTTGCGAAACACTTGAGAACGTTTTGTGACTACACCCTCATTTTTCACAGGCCGCAGAATATACTTCGATGTTTGCGTTGTTTAGGGGAAGTCTGACTGTTTAGCATATTACTATGGCTTCTGCACATATATGGAAATTTTCTCTAGTCCCCTCCTTTTACATCCTTAACAATGAAGAAATTCAAGTATATTTACCTTTTTTGTTCCATCGGAGCATTTTTCTTTGCTAGTGCAATTGTATTTAAAGGTGTTTCATCTTGTTATCATGAGCATTATAGCAAGCAAACCTTGCGTCAATTGGTTAGTGCACACAATCGTTGCGGGCTTGTAAGTGTACCTACATGTAATCTGTTTCACGCAAGCTTACGCGTTTCCTACTGCTTTGAACCAATAATTTCTTTGATTGCCTTGAATTCATCGGTGTTAGCTATTTCATTCAATTAGCTTACAAAGTCGCTCCTAGTTTACTCCATCTACTTTCCCATTACTACTGCATACCTAAGTTGCTGCTTTTTCAATCGGTTTTTGGTTGAATAAATTATTTCAATCTGCAGAACGCAGAATATACTTCGATTTTTTGAGTTGCTTTAAGAAAGTATGATTTTTACCAGATTTTGCGACTTCAGGCATATAAATAGGTAGCTTTTTCCTGTCCCCTCCTTTTACATCCTCAATAATCCGTAATCCCAAGTATAATCGTCTTTTTTGTTCCATCAGAGCATTTTTTTGCTTAATTATATATTCGCTATTGTATTACATCTCACTAACACTATTCATTATTTTTACTGTTGGAATGACTGTCTGTCATCCGCTATGTAACCGGAAGCAAACAATCAAGGCGGCAGCCGGATGTAATATTGACTTTATCAACCTATCATACACATCTTTTGAAGATGGAAATAGATGCGCGGAATTTTTAATGTATAAATGATTGAATTTTTATAACTGAAACTTATTTTTAAAAAATTATAAAAAACTCTTGACATAGGTACTTAACCTAGCAGCTGTTTGTGAAAATTGCGAATTATAACTAAGCAGCAACTAACCTCATGTAATGAGCCATGCCAAAGGCAGAAATTAAGTACACGTTCAGTCGGAAAATGTCGTACAATCGCGAAATACCCTGAATCGCGAAATATCGCGCTAGGCGATGACGATTTAGGATGAGCCGCAGGCCGATTTCCAGCGAACATAGCAAACATAGCAGAAAAAGCACATAGTAATAAGCGTGAATTTGTAAATTGGCCGTTGATCCGAAATTTGAATTTAACGTAGCGCAGCAATGAAACAAAACGACTAAATGCCAAACGAGTTGCCAAGTCTCGCCAGATGTTGGGATATCGCAGCCAATCAAAAACATTCTGGCTGATGGGCTAAAGAGATACAACCATAGGCGCATAACATGGCCGATCTGGGAAGGGGGCTCAGCCGGTATAAGGGGGAGGATCAGGAATTGAACTTTGTTGGGCCAAAATGACCTCAAAAACTGGTAAAAGCGCTAAACTAGTTTTAAAACTACGTTATTGCACAATTTCTGGTCAATTTGAACAACTTTCTGAAAAAATATCAGTTTTCATCCGTTTGTTTCCTTCATTTTACTTCAATTCTCCGTGGAAATTTCCCATTTTTTTATTCGGGGACTCTAGACCCCAAACTCCCCCCACACGTGCATGTCTGGACACAACTATGTGCGCAGCTTTCAAAATACATCATTCATCTGTACGCAGTTACACTTCAGGACCTCCGCAATCTTCACACCGGTTATTCTAACTTTATATCAGCTCAGGAGCAGACATGACCAGCTTTGGAATTCTGGGGAAGGGAGTACAACCACAATTTTTTTCTAAAATGCCTTTCTTAAACTCAAAAACAAATTATTTGCGCCAAAAACACTATTTTGACCTTTCTGACGACTCTGTCTTTCCAGAATATAGAAAAATCTTTAAAAATTCAAATAATTAGAAAACATTGAGTAAATTGAACAAAATTTAATCAAAAAATAAAAACTTAACAATAGTAAGTCAAAAAGGTTGCCAAAAGACGATCAAAAAAGTCATACACACCTACCCCTCTAACTCGGAGACACCTCCTACACTGACCGTTAAGCCAAATTCTACCCATCGGTTTCTCGGATCTTCCACTCTGAATCGCGTATGTGGGATAAACTTCCGTTCGGGGCCTGAATTAATAACAGAACAAAATACTACATAATTCTTTCAATTGTAGCTCATGATGATAAAATGCAATAGGATGTAATAGGATGCAACAAATGGAGCGAGCGAAGTGAGTTGCATCCCCATGAGCTTTGGCTAAGTTGATGTCTGGCAATAGTGGCGGATCTGGTATTTACGTAAGGGAGGCGGTGCCTCCAACTATTCCAAAAGCTGTTGAAAATTTGTCTAAAAGTTTGTTCTTAACGTGAGCATTTTTCGACGTTTTACTTTGTATGTTCTTTTTAAATCGCTTTTAAATCTTTAAATTGCTCTGATTTCGAAATGAAATTTAGGCGGAAAAACGATTGGAGGCTTGAATTACCGCGCGATTCCTCATGCTTGTAGCATTTGACGCGAAACGAAAAATTTTTTGAAATTTATGTTCGAAGATAGAAGAAACTACTCCGAAATGCTGTTTCTTCTCTTGAAATAGTTTTAAGAGCTTTTCCTTAAAACCTATTTAAAAATTTTAAAAAAACGTTCTTTATGTCGACAACTATGTTCCGCCCTCTGGCAATATTATGAATCCTTTCGCAATACGGCGTCAAATTAGACAGTTGAGTTTAGATGAACACAAAGTTGCTGACGTAACTCGAGAATAAATGTCTTAGGTAAACCAAAGCCATTTACGAGTGAATTAGCAGATTATCAAGCAGACGTAAGATATGACTCCGACACCAGTCATCCAACGTCCTAAGCCACTTATATATCTGAATTCGCCTGTTCAGGTCATATACGTCGAGAGGTTTCATACGTTCAAGAGAATCGCTGATGGCTCGAGATATGTGACGAACTGCAAGACTAAAAATGCAGAAGTCAAACAGTGAAATAATTATCAGTAATTAGCAAAATAAGTTATATATCTTTAGAATGATATTAATGGCTATAATAATAATAATGATACCGACAATATAAAAATGATCGAGTGGGCATGACAATAACTAGGGTCGCTAGAGAAGCATTCGCCCATCGTACCTCCAGCTCCTGTGGTGTTAGCATGTTTGGCCTGAGTTCAAAACGGTCCAAGGGCCAGGAAAATAAAAATAGGGAACCCTTCAGATTAATCGAGCTAAAATGGCCTTTTAAAACGGGTAAAGAGATGGGATGATAAGATCCCTCCTTGTCATACATGTAAGAGGGGGATGGGGAATCCCCCAACCGAAGTCGGACGTCCCCTCCATCCCCCCAAAGTCAGAAAATTTTTGACCCCCTTCCCCGATTTTCGGAAGAAATCGAATTTCAGGCCGTTTTTAGGCGTTTTTAGGCTAAAAATTGGAGGTCATATACCCCCTTCAAAATGGCCGGAACCCCCACCCAAAATTTCGAGCCGTTACATGTATGCTCCTTGTTAGCTGATTTCGAATATTTCCCTTGAAAATTTCGATTCATCCGTTTTCGTGTTACATTTTCTCCTTCTGGGCAGCAGTGGCGGATTCAGGAATTTCGAACGGGAGACGGTACTGCAACTTTTCCTTAAACTGTCGACAATGATTATAAGATTCACCGTTGTGCGAGAAGACTTTTTCCGCCGCTTTCCAGCTTCAAAATTTCACACAGAATCGTACTTCAAGCGGAATTTTTTCATAAAAATTGAAAATGAAGGTTTTATTAAAAAATTGCTTATATTGCACACGTTTTATAATCATGTGCGGAAAATAATAAGCGCATTAAAGAATTTAATGCAAAGGACCGAAAAGTTGAGACTTTTTGTAAGAAAAATGGATAAACTCTCCTGATCTATGCGGTTTTACACAAGAAAACTATGTCACCAGTCATTGCATTCTGATTTTACCCATAAAAACAATTTCTGGCACTGAATCACATTGTCAGACCAATAAAGTCTAAAATAATAAATTTATGGCGCGAGACGCAGGAAAAATATAAGAAATTACGACAAACGGTGACCAAAAATCATCATGCGTTCCCATTCTTTATTAATGTTCGTCCAATGGGGCTGGTCGCTCTCCCCACCCCTGTAAATTCATCCTTGGCACGAGAATATGAAATCAACCTCAGAACGTACATGAAAATAATTATGGCCTGTTTCCTTGAGCACGAGTGACAGTTTTAAAATCAGTATAAACCTGCAAAGACATGCATTGCATATTGCTTCATTGTGCCAAATATCGTTTTTGCTAGAACGAAGTGCGTTTTTTATTTTCGAACATTCGAAATAAGAATAAGAGGAAAATAAAATGAAATACGTAATTTACTCGAAATTAAAACTATACCAGTATTATTACAAAACAAATATGTAATTAAAAACAAAAACACTCGAATTATAACAAGAAAGGTTCAGCGGATTCATTGAGGATAGCAGAAGCACAAAAACGACGGTCAAAATAATGCAATTTATGTACGCATAACCTTTTGTTCACCCTGAAGCACACCAAAAAGGGACAACGTATAACATGCTATTTTACTCACAATTCGAATTTGACTAATTTATGCAAATATACTGACGTCGAAGCATGAAGAGAGCAAGTTTAAAACAAACCATTTATCGAATGTTAGATAAGTACTATAAACTTAAATAAGCAACAAAAAGAAAAACTATTTCTTAATAAACACGTGTGCAGCGTAGCCATTGAGCATTTTCATCTAATTACGTCATTTCTTAACTTTATGCAGCATCAGAACCTCGACGTGGTCTTTAATAACTGTGCCAACAGATTTAGCAGATGTTAAAATTAGAGCATTTGTTGGGACTTACTTATAGCCCCATAATAACTCGATGAATACTTACTAAGACGTTTCTAGACAAAATGGTATCACAAAAAGGTTTATTCCGGGAATCAACATGTTTTTTTAATGACCCATATTATTTTTTAACAACCTTTCTTGACAGATGTGCATAATGGCCGTCACTTTTTGATGAATTGACAGTAATGCTTATCATAAGTAATGTCTTGCATTCAAATTTGGATCTACGACGTTTTGGCGCCGCCGTTTTGGCGCAGCAACTTATAAATTATTCTAATTAAACCAATTTTGAAACAATTTTAAAATAAATTACATATTCAGAAAGCAGCTTCTACAAGCTACAAAATAGCATATTGTTGTTTTCGATTCGATGAGTATTCATTTGTGTACAACTGAAAAACTATAGAGAATCAAGTGTATTTTTAGATGCATTTAATTATCTCACTAAATTGAAAGATATTCTAAAAGTAATTCATTCCATCACGTAGAGAATTGAATGGGCTTTCAGAATCTGTATTATACTTAAATAATGAATGAAATGTAAATAATTAATAATATTACAAAGAGTGTGGCGCCAAAACGGCGGCGCCAAAACGTCCCATTTCATTCAAACTTTATTCGGTAATTATGAAATATGTTATCCTAGAGGTCCTTAAAATCCAGGAACGTATTTAAGGGGTCAGATTTGAGCGGGGGCGTGGGTTCGCCCCCCATTGGCCCAAAATAGTTGGCGAGATAAAGAATGGATTTGTAATTTGCAATGATTTTCGGCCGTCAATGATAATAATTTCTCAATTTTTTCCGGCGCTTCGCACCGGATAATACCTATTAATGACATTTTTCTACTTTGTTGGCGACCTGGAAGCCATTTCTGCACAGGAAATCAAGTTTCAAAACAATTTCAAGAGCAGAAACAACTATTTCAGCATACATTTCTTCTATATTCACGCATAACTTTTAAAAATTTTGACATTATGCGTCAAATGCTACAAATACAGGTAATTAAGCAGTAAATCAAGCTTCTAAACGTCCTTCCGCCTGAATATCACCAATTTTCCGGCGCTCCACGTCGGTTTTTCGCCAAAAATCAAGGAAATTAAATAATTTTTTTCGCAAAAAATGGTCAGAAATTTCAAAATTTTTAGAAAAAATGTTGCTTCAACAGTGATTTCAAATAAAAGTAGACAATACAAAACGCCGAAAACGCTATTTTGCAAGTGAAGGGTAAATTATTGCACCAATTTTTGACTTTTTTTGAAAAAGTTGGGGGTACCGCCACCTCCACCCCATTAATCTGTCCGAGAGAGAGAGAGACAATTAAAAAAACCACTTTTTTTGACTGCGATTCAATGCATCTTGCTATCATTCATTAGCCATCAATATGCTGAATGTGGACAATAAGTCCTAATTTATATCACCCTAAAAAGTAGTAAGTATTAAAAGCATAATGCGTTATTTACGATTATTATTACAGAGAGAAGGCGAAGTTTACGTGTGTTCACTGATTAGATCAGGAGCAGTGCACTCCATACAGCTTAACATTTATCATGCAAATCATTAGACGTTTAATGATCTCCAAACTCATCAATACCTTATTGCGACTCCCCAACGACCTTTTATAAATTTTTGGCATAACAGTTACCTAGATATAACGCGTTTTCCGCCCATTTCCCGGATGAACGAGGTCATAAGGTTGACGATGTTTGTCCTGTCAATAAGCAGCGATTGTTCGCTGTAAAGTAATGATACATCAGATAACGTTGACCTCTCAAGGACGACCGCCGGCAACTTTCGACCAGATTTATCACTTTTTGAACTTCCAGTCACCGGCAACTTTCGACTAGATGGAGTACTGCTTGAACTTCCAGTTATTTGACTCTCTTGCCAATTGTCCTCAGAGTCGAACAGTGCATCGAAATCGCCACTATCTGAAGAGCTCTCTGACGATTCTTCCTATTGCAATCATTCATTCATTCATCAATTCTTGTACGAATCACATATCATTGATTTTTTTATTTCACTTTTAGTTTATTCCATAAATGCTATTTCTTTGCTACTGGCATAAAGTTCTCACTTAAAAGGTTTAAGAGTATATTCACATTTATATTAGATGTTGCTTGCTTTGCTACAGGCTTTTTCAAATTAGTTTCTACATGACAATTTTCAAATGCAGTAAAGTAACAAAATAATTACGGAAAGCATGGTAATTTAAAATCATCAGGTCAAAGGTCAATAGATTAATCGGTAAACATTTTAAAGGACATTTCCAGGGACGTAGCTGTGGGGGGATAGGGAGGGACTGGTCCCCCAAATTTTGAAAGTGAGTATTTTTAACACGGGTACCCCAAAGGAAAAAATTAAAAATTCTGAAAGCATATCTGATAGACCAATAAAATAGATTTTAGCACACTTTTTGAGCTAATAAGCCCAAAATACAGCATGTTTGTTTAATATAATTGAATTCAAGTTGGATTTTTCAAAACTCTTCTTTTTTTCTGTGTATAGAGATCTCGCTAAGAAAAGCTCAAAAACACCATTATTTTTGCCTAATCTACTAGTGGTTGTTGGGATATTCAACTTCAAAATTTTCGTCCACCCAAATTAAGAAGGTCAGCTACGCTACCAGACATTTCCATCTAATCCGTTAACAGTAGGGCGGGATATGAAAGGCTGTTGTCAACTCCGATGTTACTCGGAAAATTAAAAACTTAATTTTGTTGGTCCAGTATCCACAGTTGTTACAAATTGAATTTCAAAAATTACAATTTATTTAAGGAATAGTACTCTGCTCTATTTTATAGACTATTACTTCAATTTCGAGCGGCGGAATGCGGCACACTTCCTTGACAGTAGCCCAAACAGATTCAGTGAAGAAATGAGAGCTAATTGAGTAATATTTAGAGCATGATTTGAGTATACGCTGATCGGCGAGTTTGATTAATGAATTCATGCGATGTCCTAGCACGAAAAAAATTTGTGTGAACTGCATTCGATCAAGAATAAAACGACTATGCATTGAATGAAGTATGCTTCCTATGCCAACTGTAAACAGTATAGCCATATTCGCCGAGACAGGGAACCGCATATAGCGACTTCGAAACTGCATAGTAGCCAGAATCAATGGCAAGCTAAAATAGAAGTAGTAATCGCTATTTTTCTGATTAATTTATGAAATGACAAAGGATTGTGACCAGACATGCACGTAGTTGGGGTGGGGTTTGGGGGTCTAGACCACACATGGGCGTGGGGGGTTTGGGGGTATGCACCCCCCAGAAGATGAAATATCCCCCCAGAAATCAAAATACCCCCCCCAGAATTCAAATTTTGAAATTTTTTTGCTTTTTTAGCGATTTTTCGATGCCATTGGATAGTGCTTGATGAGAAACGTCGAAAAATGATGTTTTTTCGCCCTACGACCACTTTTAAGACCATTTTTTTACCTTTGAAAATTTTTTCACCCCCCCCCCCAGAATTTTGTGCTGCCCACCTATGGTCTAAACCCCCAGAATGAAAAGATGAAAAATTTTGTGGTAGAAATGAGGCAAAATAAAGGCCAACCAGAGATGAAAATTGAAAATTTTCTTCAAAAGCGCTTCAAATTGACCAGAAACTGTGTAACAACGTAGTTTTAACGCTATTTTAGCGCTGATACCAGTTTCCGAGGTCATTTTGGCCCGAAAAAGCTCAGTTTTTGACCCCCAGACCGGCTGGCCCCTAGATCGGCCATGCTGTGCATCTATAATGGGAACTGATGATCGTCACAGCCCACTAGAACTACATACGTTGTATATGCCGCCCGAGCCAGGCTTTGCGCAGCACCAATAATGCTGTCCAATAAGCTGCTTATTGGATGAACACAGTCGTGCCAGGTGTATACATGCCTTAATAATACACGCACATCTATCGTCTGCACAATTTTATAGCGATCACTATAATCAGCACTTAGTCCTCTTTAAAAAATTAATTATTTCAAAGTAAGCGTTAGATGAATATCTAAAACATACAAACCAACTTACGCGCCACAAACACCAAACCAGGTCAATGCGAGTGCGTCATTAAAGGGCAAGATCCTGTCAGGATTAAGGTTTCTAATCAGCCGATTTGATAATACCGCATACGATATCAGTGGCAAGAATCTGGATGAATAAAATGATGCAATACGCAGGGTGACCTAAAAATATGCTATACCACGATAACATCATCATATCTTCGGTTAATGCATTAGATGAATAAAAATGTCATTAAAATCTTGGTCAGCTGTCGGTTTTCTATGTTTTCTAGCGGCTTATTCTGATATTGTTTAAGACCCTAAGTTTCTGCGCTGTGCCACGTACCATTTTTTGGCGATAAGTTCAGTCAGAATACTTATTAGCAGTTGGCACATTGTTTAAACCCTACGAAATCATTGAGTACATGTAAATAGAGAGTATACGTACGGTATGTATATACCTTTCAATTTTCTATTTATTTTTTTGTCGCAACTTGCAGTTTTTGTCGGAATATTCAAAATATTAATAAAAATTAATAATTTTTTTCACGACTTTGGGAAATTCAAGAGCATTTTGCATGTGAAACGGAGAATTAGCTAACTCGTTTCATACAACGAATCGTTACAAGCTTAAAGAGATGATGAATTTGCTCAAGTGTGACGCAAGTATAGTGTTCAGTGAGGCTTTGTTTAGCTGAAATAAGAAAATAAACCTTTTAATCTCATCTTTTTGCAAAAATCTATATATTTTACATGTAATTTGTGAATAAATAGCTCTATTGCAAAATACTTTTTTTCAATCAATTTTGTTGTTACGATCTTCGCCTTATTAATACTAAAGTAATTAGGAGACCCCCCCCCGCGCAAGCACATTTTGGGGTTCCGCTGTATGTTTAACCATTACTGGCCAGCCTAAGCGCTTTGTTATCGGGGTTCCGCTTTTCCATGGGGGAAATTTACCCGGGGGGAATTTTTTAAAAGGCTTTTAGGAGTAGTAAGCCGTGTTTCCTAGCGGGCAATGCTGTAACATAGCCTGTGTTACAGCATAGGCGGAGGGGGCGTGGCCTAAATTTTCCAGGGGAAAATTTCCCCGGGGAAAAATTGAAAGAGCTATAACTCAAGAACCGACGGCCGGATCGAGCTCAAATTTTCAGAGTATATTAAATGTATGTTAATCATGGTATGTACAAAATTTTGAGGGAGCACATACAGTATGCTAGCATCAGTTTACATTTTTGCGTATAGGAGCGTAAGTTAAGAACCAGAGGGCGGATTGGATTGAAATTTTTAGGGTAGGATATATAAATCTTAGCTGTGCTATGTACAACATTTTAGCGCGCAACCTAAAGTATACCAATTTTAGTTCACACTTTCTCATATAGCACTATATTTCAAGAACTAGAGAGCGGATTTGGCGCAAATTTTCAGGGTAGGATGAACATATGCCAGGCATGCTATGTACAGAATTTTAGCGCGCAGTCTACAGTATACCAATTTACTTTACACTTTCTCATATAGCACTATATTTCAAGAACTAGAGAGCGGATTTGGCACAAATTTCCAGAGTAGGGGTATATGTTGCATTTGTTATCTTATTGATATCAGCATGTAATCTACACCTTAGCCACTGCAGTCAGCAGGAAACGTGTCTGAACATGTCTGAGCGTGTCCGGGCCTGCTCGGACTACCCCAAAGTCTATAAATATGAAAAAATTTTCTTAAAGATTGTCACCGACTAAGTCTATAAATATCAGAAATTTTCGGTTAAAAATTGTTATCCGACTAGACTCGACGCTGTCGCCATTGTCAAGTCACGATAATTGATCACCGGCTTGTCTTTTTAATATTACAATACACATTATGGGCGGTAAAAATCGCGGATCAAAAATTTACGTCACCAATCAACACTCTAAATCACCAACGCAACGAACGGGAAAATTTACTCTCCTTAATACAGAAGATGACAATAATAGTCTTTGTGTCATTTGCGCGGAGACAGTTACGGATAGTCATATTTCGGCTGTTCAATGTGGACTATGTCATAAGTGGGCACATGCTGAGTGCCTTAATCTACCATCAGCACTTATTTCATATTTCAATAGTTCCCTATATTGACGCTTCTTACTCTTTTCCATTCGTCTGCTCCTTGTGTAAACCCCTGTTCGAAAATTTCGCTTCTTTACCGGCTAAGATGGCTACTTTAGAATCTCGTCTAAACTCAATTGAATCAAAAATCGGCGCTTCTACGTCACCCAGCATCGTCGATATAGGTTTATTAATTCAAGATGGTCTAGAACGTGAATCGAAAAAGTCAAATGCTGTCGTATCTGGTTTAGCCGAATCTAACGATGACCTTGTTTCGGTTAAATCTTCAATTGATGATTACAATAAAGACTCTGATTTTTCATCAGCCGATATAACACAGGTATTTAGAGACGGTCCCAAATATTTAGACAAACCTCAGTTTCTGAAAGTTTGTCTTTCTTCATCACGTGCTCAACGTCGCTTTATTGGTCTTATCAACAAAGTTGTCCGCCCTGCAAATCCGACAGACGTCTACTCGAAATTACGTGCGCGACCGGATTTGTCGTTTCTTCAGCGAAAACGTCAGCGGGAACTTAACGACGAGTTGCACCAACGACTGAACGCGGGCGAGACTAATCTATATATCGACTTTAGGGATGACTGTGTGAAGAAGAAAACAGTACGAGTCTATGATCCTTGTTCTACGGCCCCTAAACCATCTAATCCCCAATTTCGTGCTCAACATGGTCAACACGCGTCTAATATTTAGGTAAAATCGCCCCGTTATTTTGTTAATATCAAATGTTTGCTATGTAATTCTCGTAGTATTGTTAATAAGTTAGGGAACTTCACTTTCTCTTAAATACTGCAAAATTCGATATATTATTTTTTTGTGAAACCTGGCTAAATGAATCTATTTCCGCACAGTCCGTTAAAAAATTATCTTATTCTCCGATCAGATCGTAAGAATAAGCGGGGAGGTGGAGTTTTAATTTTTACTAAACCTTATCTTTATGCTCGATGCGTTAAAGTCCCTGCTTCTCTGTTTGTGTCTGATACTTTAGTAGTTGAGATTTTAAAAGGTGGAGATGTTATTAGATGTTTGTTAGTTTATAGACCTCCTAAGTATGATTTTAATGCTGCACTTCGTATATGTAATTTAATTGAATGGGCTACTAATAGTTGTCATCCCGTTATTATAGTAGGTGATCTAAATTTGCCTAAAATTGATTGGTTTCATGGTACTTTTACATTTAATCCACTAAACGAATTATTTTTTGATGACTTATCAGCTAGTGGTCTGCAACAGTAATTTAAAGAAAATACCCACGATAATACTTTGATTGATGTAGTATTTGCTGCTTTTAACGTTTTTAATGTCCAGGTTCTTCCTCCTTTTTCAACAAGCGACCATAATTCGATTTCTTTTGAAATTTTAACTAGAACTTTTCAAGATGGAGATAAACCTTGCTTAAATTTCAATAAAGCGGACTACGATAGTATAGCTACTTTTTTATCCTCTGTTTCTTGGCCTGACATTTTTTCTACATGCTCAACAGTTAATGACATGTATAATGTTTTTTAAAGTATATTAAATACTCTTATTTTTAGTTTTGTATCTACTTTCAGGGCTAAATCAAAATTTAAATACCCTAAAAGCTTACATAAATTATTTCTTAAAAAACGTTCTCTATGGGATAAGTATAAAAGGTGTAAAACTCCAGGAACTAAAGTTAAATATCGAAATCATTGTAAAGCTCTACGTAGAACTATTCATAATTATTTCTCTTCTCAAGAAAACAAATTGCTTAAGAATAATAATCCTAAAGCTTTCTATACTTTTGTAAATAATAGGTTAAAAAGTCGCAATGAAATTCCTCCCTAACATTTTCTGATAATAATGTTATAACCGATTCATTACGCAAGGCTAACATTTTTATTGATTATTTCGCTTTGTGTTTTCTAGTGACATTACTAACGCGAATTTTCTTTTTCAGAAGCGCTGTGATTTTTCGCTTTCTGACGTTATTTTTAGTGAGGATCGCGTATTGGAAGCCATTAACCATCTAAATAAGTCAGTTGCAATTGGCCCTGATGGCATATGTAATCTTTTTATTAAAAAATTGTCGTTTCAAATGATAAAGCCGTTAGTTAGTATTTTTACTGTATCTTTTCTGTCTGGAAATATTCCCGAGCTTTGAAGCATGGCACATGTTATTCCAATTTTAAAAAAGGGGGATCCAGCATTAGTGGATAATTACAGGCCCGTTTCTCTTTGTTGTTCTATTGCCAAAATTATGGAAAGAATTATTAATAGTCAATTGTTAGACTTTCTTAAGCTTAATAAACTAATATCTTCTTTTCAATTTGGTTTTCAAAAGAATAAATCTTGTGAAACACAATTGTTAAAGTGTAAATTTCCATGGATTCAGTCGTTAGCTAAAAAAGAAACTGTTGATATAATATATTTAGATTTCTCTAAAGCTTTTGATAAAGTAAATATTGAAAAACTTCTCATTAAGTTAAACGGATATGGAATAAACGGTAATTTGTATGCATGGTTAAAGGCCTATTTGTTTAATCGTTCCCAATGTGTTCGCGTTAATCAGTCTTTTTCAGATTATGTGCCTGTTACCAGCGGTGTCGTCCGAGGAAGTGTCCTTGGACCTACGCTCTTTTCGATTTTTATAAATGATATATGTGATAATATTTATAGTACGGTTTATATGTTCGCTGATGATATCAAAATTTTCAATATTAGTCGTAACTGTAAATCATTACAGTCTGATTTAGATAAGATTATTGACTGGACAATTACATGGAATTTACCTATTTCTCGAACCAAAAGTCAAGTTCTATATTTGGGTAATAATAATCAAAAAGTTGTTTATAGACTAAATGGGAAAATTATTTCTAGTGATCTGTTTGTCCGTGATTTAGGAGTATTGATTCCTCGAAATTTAAAATATAAGGAACATTATAATTCTTTGATTAAAAAAGCTTTCTCCAGATGTATTTTAATACGCAAATCATTTTTTCGCGTGATAAAGGTAACCTTGTTAAAGCTTATAGTTGTTATGTTAGACCTTTATTAGAGTACTGTTGCAGTGTATGGAACCCCTCTTATCTTAGGGATATAGATCGACTGGAAGCTGTTCAACGTAGATTCACTAAATATATTTTTGGTTATAATAATATTCTTTCTTACGAGGATCGTTTAACACAACTTAAATTGTGCAGACTTGAAATAAGACGCTTGCAGATTTGTCTGTGTATGATGTATCAAATTATTTGTCATAAATCATTTTGGAAGCTGATGATTTTTTGTATTTAATCATAATATTACCCGTAGCATTAATAGATTTAAATTAGTTATACCTATTGTACATTCTAATTTAGAAAAGTTTGATTTCTTTTACAAATACATCGCAGTTTGGAACGATCTGCCTGACTTCATTGTTTCTTCCCCTAACCTAAACATATTTAAATCTAGATTAGCAAACTTTGATTTATCTAGATATCTTGTGGGGCGCGCGTAAAACTTGTCATTCCATTGACTCGCATGTCCCTTTACTAATTCGTAGTTGCATTTATTATATATCTTGTCATTTTGTATTTTAACAGTTGGTATTAGTAATAAAATTTTCTTTCTTCTTCTTCTTAAATAAAAATTTTCTGTAAAAAAGGCCATCTAATGTCAGAATCACACCAGTGCGTAGGCTGCACACATGCATAACTTGCAATAAAACATATACACGACCTAACAAGTTAAAGGAGCATGAGGAATCAGTGCATGTAGGTGCTAGGTATCGCTGCCCTTCATGTGCATCATTTTTTAGGCTTCCTAGGACTCTTTGTGCGCATTTTGAGACTAAGCACGTAGAAAAAAGTGCATCTATTGTAACTCATCATATCTTTTCTCAGACACTCATATGAAAGCATGCTTACTAGTAAAAGCGAATCCAGGACCCGAATTAGAAGTAGCTGAGCACATTGAAAATACAGTTCTGCCTGAGGATAGTTTTCTTCCAGGAGATTTGTCCGACTACCCTGATGATGTTAGGGAGGAAGTCAGGAGATACTGGCATTTAATTTGCACAACTAAAAGCATAAATGATGTGCTAGATCATGCATATAATTATCGCTGGGGAACCGGTAAATACTTAGATATGCTCAACGATATCTTCAGTAATGAAAAAGAGGCCTTTCGGGTGCATGCAACATTGGATTGTATTTTGAAAAATCTCGAAACTGGTGTAAGCAATTACTGGTATGCATGCCAAAATAATTTTGCCCTTCTTGGAAAGCCAGTTCTAATCAGAAACAGTGATGATGTAAAAAATTTAGCTGAAAAGCTTCAAGAAATCGATATTGAGGAAAAATTCAGCCGCCTAGATACAAAATGGTTATAACAAATGTTGAATTTTATGTAACTCCCCAGAGAAATTTTGTTGCTGGTTACTGATATTGAACTTCCTGAAACTAATGCATATCAACGACATACTTTGCATATGACTCAAGATAGCAACAGACACAAGTTTAATGACAATCTATGTTTTTTTCCGCTGCTTAGCACGATGTCTTGTAGGCAATTTCGAAGCTGACATAATTTACAAGCTTTTTGTACAGTATTGTCAAAAGAAAAATATTCAAGCCAATATCAAAAATTTAGATGGAGTTCCATATACCGATTTAGAAAAAATAGAAAAATGGTTTGAAATAGATATTCAGTGTTTTCACATTGATGCTGACAAGCAGACAGCTGTTTGTTGGAAAAATATAATTAGGAAATATGACAAACTGTTAAATTTTGACATTTCAATGACTGCCTCTGATTTAGCCCACTATAGTTATATCATAAATCTCGATCAGTATGCAAAGCGATATATGTGCATCATGTGTAGCAGACCGTTCAAAAAATCAGAGTACCTGAATGGTCATGCGAAGAAACACTGTAGTCAAGGTGAAACAGAACATTAGTTTCCAGGTGGAGCTTCCAACTGGAGAGAACTGTTTTTGAAGAACTGGCTGCTATAACGCAGGCTATGTTACAGCATTGCTCGTTAGGGAAGCACGGCTTACTACTCCTAAAAGCCTTTTAAAAAAATTCCCCGGGGAAATTTCCCCCATGGAAAACCGGAACCCCGATAACAAAGCGCTTAGGCTGGCCTGTAATGGTTAAGCATAGAGCGGAACCTCAAAATGCGCTTGCAGGGGTCTCCTTACTACTACTATAAATATATTGTTTTTTTGCACTTTTGAGTCGTATATGATTTTTTATGGAAAGATTTTATGATTAGTAAGGGGCTTATGCGAAAATGTAATCGAATGGCCCTTCAATTTTCTGCGAAAAATCTATAAGTTTCCAACACTTTACGTCAAATTCTGTAGCAACTTTGCATTACGCTTAGAGCCCATGAGTCAGGGCAGATTTAAGGGAGAATCGATGTCTCCTCTGGCACAACATGCGGGCGATATCAAGAATGGATGTTTTTTTAACGATTTTTGACCACCGTACGGTGTAATTTCTCATAATTTTCTGCATTTCGCGTGGATCATACTTAAGGAAGGAATTGACTGTCCTAACAATGAAACCATATTTTTGCGTCAGAAACAAAGTTTTATTGACAACGATGATTTTTCACCGGCAGCGATTTTTGTAGCACAAAACGCAGTGATCGTAGCACACTTTATCCAGTTTTAACGGATATTTCTAATTTTTTTGTCTAGGGTTAAATTATTTGATGAATTTTTACATAGCTCCAGCCAGGTGCATGAATAGTGAACAGTAAGTTTATGCCATTCTAAGCATTTTCCCATAAAATTTTTGAGAATCCTATATTTTTTTCAAAGGTTTCTGCGTTGAAAATGATTTTGAGTAAAATTAGATATCTAAAAACGGCGAAAAAATCTTAGTTATTTTGCACATGAATGGCGTTTTTGATTAGTTGGAGGAAGGAATCACTTTCACATAGACATTAGTTAATGTCAATATAAGACACCATCCCGTTGCGGAAAGCTTGACTCGACAGTGGCCTCTTTTTTGTTTAATCCTTCTTTTGTTTACCTCTTCCCTAATCGTATTATCATTCTTCGCTTATTTTTATTTTCTGTCAAATTATCGTTCTTCAAAACTTTTTGGATTTTGATGGGTCATATGTTCGATGTCATGAAAGAATATAATATAAAAAATCACTTGTATTCAGTCCTTTTTGCACAAAAAAAGGAAAATTATAAACGCTAAGCTTATTGCAGAAATTACATTCGTTATTGTACAATACATACCTGCATATGAAGCAGCCGAAATAGACCCACAAGCAAAATGAGAGAATTTGACACGATTCGTTCCAGGTTGGTTGCAGCGCGCGCAGCTCATCAAACAATTGACTAGCCAGGATGCCGATGTGGAAAAAAGAACTGATTCAAGCCACTTGCGGAACAAGATCCACATAGCTGTGAATTCTTGTAAAGTCTCAACGCGAATATTTTCTCTAAGCCAGCTCATTACCAGACCGAACGAAATAACGCCCATCAGACCTGATGAACCGCAGCTCGTAAAAAAGCATGCCATGTACACACTGTACATGGATACAACGATGAGTCCGAACTCTTGAATCTTATCGTGCATTCGACTTATAATAGAAGCTAAATTACAAAAGTGATCAAACTAAAAGAAACTGCAATAAGAAATATAATGAACAAAGGAAAATGCTCCGATGGAACAAAAAGGACGAATATAGTCGAAATTGCGCATCATTGAAGACATAAAAGGAGAGGAATAGGGAAAAGTTACCTATGTGCACAACAAATCATAAGAATATTCTCTTGTATTGTTTTGCGTTTTCCCAAAGTCACCTCGCACAGCTAGTTTTCCAGAATTTAAGGCTGAAGATAACCCATTCATCCTCTTAGCCCATGTGTGGTTATTGCACTGCATTCGAATAAGCACTACTATTGAAAATTCCACTTTGTACTAACCTGATAAACGAGCAGTCAATGAACCAATTGTCATAGCCATAATTGCATAAAATATAAAAAATATGCATTCTTTGAAGGCGAATTCGTAAGACAACAGATTTCGCTCGGAGAACGGAACCAATAAATAATGCAAGCGGAAGAGAATCAGCGATAGTCCGGTCGTTATCAAGGGCTCAGTATTAAGCAACAGTCTTAATCGATCAGGAATGCTTACTGTCGTGATCATGACCGTGATAATGGTCTTGAAAGATTGAAGAAAAACGCGTTTATACAACACAAGGAATTAATGGATATAAAATTGATATCAAGTTTCTTGATTGAACTGAAAATCAGTTGTCAAAGTAGAGAACAACACTCCAAACAAATAACATAAGTCTGCCGATAATTCAAAAGCTATTTGAAAAATAATGAAGAGCATGAAGTGAACACGGAAATGCGTAACACTAAATGATATAAAGTCATAAGTCATTACAATTATGATGATTTAAGTATCCTTCTAAGCAGTGGCGAATTTGGGTTTTTCGTAAGGGGGCGGTACCTAAACTTTAGCAAAAACAATCGAAAATAGGTCCAAAAATTTGCCCTTATGTGAAATAACATTTTTTCGACGTTTTACGTTGTGTACTTTAATTTGACATCGCTTTTGGCGCAATATTTTATTTAAAATTTTAAAATTTTCGTCAATTTTGTGCAAAAAAATCACTGAATTTTTAACTTTAGCGAAGAGCGCCGGAAAATTCGTGAAATTTAGCCGGTAAGACGTTTAGAAGTTTAAATTATTGCCCAATTATATTTGTTTGTGGCCGGAGCGTCAAAAGATTAAATGTAAGAAAAATTTAAAATTAGAGAAATAGTAATCTTTTAAAGTCTAGAAAACATTCGACAATATTGTCTCGAATGTGATTAAAAATAGTGATATTAAAATTTCGTATCATGTTTTTATGTTTTTACGAGTCAAAACCAAACGTTGGCGTAAGGTCTGGGCGGGTTTGACCCCCCTCCAAAGTTGAAAAACCCCCCGCAGATTACTTTAGACCCCTAAATTCTATTTTTAGTAACATTTTTGGTGATTTTTGGTGATTTCACCCAATCAGACCACCAGAATTTTCTTGTTGCCTATGTACGGTCAAAACACTCAGGCGTACGAATTGTCGTGATTACTTATTGACTATAGTGTGCACCTTTCCAATATTTTCAAATTTTTTGTGATTTATGTTTAAATTTTTGAATGAATGTTAGTACTTCTCATTTGCAAATGAATAAATATAAGAACAATTCAATAAAAAATCAAGCAATCAATAGACAAATTGTTCAATGAGGAAGAAGGCACTAATTACCGTATCCGTATTGGCTAAAATTGAACTGAAATGAAGGCAACCTGGCAGTGACCAACGGGCACCTACCATTTTCCAGAAACCAAAGACCCACAGACCCAACAGAATATACGAGGCTAGGTAGCACGGAATGACCAAAATGCAAATAGTGAACAGGCGCTTTCTAATGTGCAGCCATTCCACGTTTAACGCCCGTTCGAAAATGATTACGGGAAAAATAGCCGTTATCACAGTATTTGGGTCATATGCAAGCCATGTATGGTTATTCAGAAAAGAATCCATTTTATTAGCATTTCGCCTAAATTATTACGGTATATAAGTGGCTAACGGTTCAGGAAATATGCTTTCGCAGGTTTAAAATCAAATTAATGGCAATAAAATTTAGCTAGACTCTTTCCAACGTACTGCCAAATTTTTTTCAATTTTTAGTGTTCTAAGAATGTTCAACAATTTTCTTCCGGGTGACTTGTTTGGCTTCCGATTTCTGGATAGCATCTCAAATGTTGAGAAATAATTTATGTGGATATTTTGAACCATATATTTCCATATGATTCAAATGAAATAAAATTTTCTTATTCTGTATATATCTCGACGATAAACGCTAAAAATAGCATGATTTTTGCCCATCTACTGATCGAAATATCTGACTAGAAAATTTCTGTCCCTTTCAAATTCAGAAGGTCAGCCCATGTACGAATGTGCCTCCGAGCGTATGATAAATGGTAGGAGACGCAGTCATATTAGTTATGTTTGGCAATTTTTTTAGCCTGAATTATTCAAAGTTTTTAGCACTTGCGCTAGGTTCAAGCGTCAAATGTTATTTAATGAAATTTGATAATGTATGCAATTTTTCATACAGAATTTTCAAAAATTTCTCAATTTTCTAATAGGATTTTGCACCAAAAAATTTATGATATTACCAGGAAACGGTGAAAAACGTTTTGCACAGAAGGTTGAAGTTAAGAGGGTAGCAGCAGCGGAACCGAGAGGAACCCAGATATTATCCAAACTAGCAAAGAAAAATGCTCCGATGGAACAAAAAAGATGAATATACTTGGAATTGTGGATTATTATGGATGTAAAAGGAGGGGACTAGGAAAAATCTACCTAAAGTCGGAAAATCTGCTAAAAATCACACTTTCTCTAAGCAACGCAAAAAATCGATGTATATTCTGCGGCCAACAGATTAAAATAAATATTCAACCATAACAATGATTGAAACAGCAGCACGTTAGCTATGCAGTAGCTATGGGAAATGATATTAAGTAAACTAACAGTCTTCCAAGCCAATTGAATGAAATAGCAAACATCGAAGACAATTGAAGACATGGTTGGTTTAAAACAGTAGGAAACGCGTAAGTTGACTTGAAACAGACTAAATGTAGATACACTAGCATGCCCGAAACGATTGTATGCACTAATCAATCGGCTCCTGCTTTGCTTGCTATAATGCTCATAACAAAATAAAAGAACTTTAAATACAATACCTCTTAGTTTTCTATCAATCAGGTGCCAGCACTTTAAAAAAGTAACCTTGATAGATTACGTTTATACACTCTTATCTGAAACTTCGAACATTATTTAAAAAAGACACTTTTTTAGAGGCCGCAGAATATACATCGATTTTTTGCGTTGCTTAGAGAAAGTGTGATTTTTAGCAGATTTTCCGACTTTAGGTAGATTTTTCCTAGTCCCCTCCTTTTACATCCATAATAATCCACAATTCCAAGTATATTCATCTTTTTTGTTCCATCGGAGCATTTTTCTTTGCTAGTACACTACTTTTAATTAGCGTGATTTCAGTACATCAGTCAGTAAACACAATCAGTAATATGCCACAATAATGACAACAGTCCAGGAACGCGGAAAACAATATTGTTCTTAACATCAGCATTATCCTTTTTAAACAAGACAACCTTATTGACACCATCCATTTTCAAATTAAAACTCCATTAAGTTATTTCTTCTTAATGTGCAGTTCACTTATAATCAAGCACAAATATTTAACCAACGAATTCACATTGCAAATCCTCACTCAATCAATACACAAGCACAATGTGTTGTGACTTTTGAAATTGAAAACACCCAATTTTCAATTTTCAAATTGAAAATTGGATCAATTTTCAAATTGAAAATTGGGTCAATTTTCAAATTGAAAATAGGGTGTTTGAATTTGCGATAAAGAAAATAATCAAAAGATAGTCACTTGGTTTATTTAAGCCGAGTAATAAAATAACGACCGTCCACCAATTCCAAACTAAACGCGACTAATCTGATCACTATGAAAAAGTTTTGAAAAATGAGCTTGCTAAGCGAGAGTTGTAAACCAAGAGAAACTTAAAGTTAAAACCTACTATTAAATTATTAAGAGACTTATAAAAGATTTTAAACTTTAAGAAAATGGAAAAGGCGGGATGTTGGTAAATTAGAAGGCAAAGTTTTTCGGCAAAAATTCAAAAACTTCACGCAAATATCAAATGTAAGGAACACTAACGCTTCGATTTGGTAGTAAAATAAATTTGTAGTATAGACTACATATTAACAACAAATGAATAGTGCAAACTTTACACAACTACTAGGTGTAGAGAATACTAACAGTTTACGGCTTATTAATGTACATGATTACAATAAAGCTGCATATCTTTGTCGACTTCTGTGCACAGTAGTGTGATTGCTGGTTCATTTTAAACCACTTTTGCAGGCAATTTACATCAATTAAACGATAGCTCTCCATGTGCAAGATTTTGTGAAACATATTATAAACACGGCTAAGAAGGATTTAACTTTAATGCAACCCATTTAAGACAAAATTACATCTCTTCAATGATCTAAGGACACTTGAACATAATTTTTAAATCACTTTAGATTACTTTTGAGGGTAAACAAACTCACTTAATTGATGTCTCACATATGAATCCTTGAAAATTTCTTGACTTCAGTTACAAAGTCTCTGCAAGTCTATCGAATTAAGGTTAACACGTAATGTAAACTTTACACAAACACATAGCGTAAAGAATATTTTAGTCGGATTCGTAATTTTGATATTGCTCCCATATTACTTTCAACATTTATTTAAAAATGAGTCCATAATGTTTTAAAGACAATAAACATTAGGTTTAAACCACTTTGCAATACTGCTGAGTGTAAGCAAGCACGCCCAATTGACGTATATATTTCATTCCCTGTAAATTTTTATATCTCAGGAAAAAATTTCGGATTTTGCAATGCTCTAGAACAAAGGCTAACATGCAGTGTAAAAAATTACTCGGATATTATGATCAACATTCATGAAAAAATTATGTCTCTACAATGGTCTGAGGACATATAAACAATGAGTGTAAACTACTTTACATCACTGTTGGATGTAAACAAACGCACCTACGTGACGTCTCACATATGATCCTTTGAAAACTTCTAGACTCCAGGAAAAAATTAGGTTTCTGGAATGCTCAAAAACGAAGATAAATACATCTGTAGTGTAAACTTCATGTAAACACCTAGTGTAAAGAAGATTTTAGTCAGATTCGTAATTTTGATATTGTTCCGATATTACGATTAATATTTATGAAAAAATTAAGTCTACATAATGTTCTATGGGCAAACTAACAATTGGTGTAAACTACTTTACAACACCGTAGAGTGTAAACATATGCGCCAGACTGGCATATCAAATTTGATTCCTGGTCCATTTCTAGACTTGATAAACGTGTCCCTGACTCGTACCCGGAGAAGCAGGCAGAAAAAACAAGACAGAAACGCATTTAAAACTCCAAATTTTTGACTTAACACTCGCTAAATATTAATGTATAGACAATTTGCTTTGACATGCATCCGATATAAAGCACTTTATTTTTATTCTATTAGACTTATCCCGACTTCTGGACGGAGAAAGTGGCGAACAAAAAACGCAACAAAAACGTATTTTCCATCATTTAGAACACTGTAAACTTTAAAATTCCGTACCGAACTCCCCATTGAGTTTAAAGAAATTCGGTTTGGTACAATTTGTAGCTTTTAAATCGTAGTACATTCCTGTGTGCCAAAATTCTGTTGCAAAAATTATTTGGCATGATTTATCAATCAAACTTCGGAAAAAACGTGTTTTTTAGCCCATTTTTTACCTCTGATTTCGAACTTTACACCCCCATAAATAACTCAATATTGCGTTTTTTAAATGCGGTTTGCTGCGATGTTTAGCCCCTGTAAGGCACTTTATTAATGCTGTCTTCGATTTGCACTGACTCATAAGCGGAAAAATTTGGCAGAGAAATCTTAGTTAAAATCCGTTTTTTTACACCATCCACTAGAGTGTAAACTTTAAACCCCAGGATCTAACTCACCATAGAGCATAGAAGACTTTGCTTATATGCAGAATGTAGCCCTTGATCCGCTCTACATTTCTGTCAGAAAACATTTTAAAAACCTCATAACCGGAGTTAGTATCGGACATAGGAAGGTTGAAAACTCGACCAAAAAGTGATTTTTCACCCCCAGATTTTCGCACTCTTTACACTGCCGTTCGATAAATAATGCGAATTTCAAAAAACAAAAAAAGTGTCATCTGTAGAATTCATCCCTCTATTATCCTATTCTGTTCAATCCTTCGAGTCATCAATACTCAGTTGTCCACATGCCGCAGTAAAAAAGGTCCCAAAATTTGTCCTATGTTATAACGTTACACAAAAACTTTACACCTTCTTTACACAGTCAATTTTGAGTTTCAAGAAAAACAAAAAAACACGGGCAGCGAATTTTTTTATTATCTTTCTTTTAAAAAAACCGCACCTTCCAGAAGTGTCCCGTTATAGCTGTAGGGGGTGCCCAGGTGTTGGGGGTACCCAAGTATATTATAGGTACTGCGCTAACGCGCTACCTATGATAAAAAATGGACGTAAAAGATTATTGGACGCTGCAAGCGAACATGGGTGAAAGGGGCCTGGCTGGATCTCCCTCTGAAAATCTGAAAGACCCCCTCCAAAATCGATAGCCCCAGTTGAATTTCTGGTGTTATTGTTAGCGATATTGCCTGCGATTATCGTGCATTTTCGATCTTTTTTATTGACACGATGAGACTATCTCAGATTTGTGGACTTCACCATGGTATCCGGACAATTTTTCCCCGACAATTTTTCCCTGGACATTTTTTCCCGGACATTTTTTCCCCATGGAATTTTTCCCAATAAACTTCCTCGGACATTTTTCCCCGTGTCATTTTTCCCCAGGCCTTTTTCCCCATATATCTTCCTGTTGTTTACTGAGATGGCGACGCATTAGCTGCTATGACTCTTTGACGCTGAATACTCCTTTCTAAGCTTTCCACAGTTGGCATCTTTGCTTGGACGGCAGGTGTCAATTGTGCCGCTATCTCAGAAACAATTAAGTGAGTCGCCTCTTGAGTTGTCCTTGCTTTTTCTTTAGCAGCTTCAGCAGATTTGTGGCCTTGATCTTAGCAATGTCAGGTGCGTGATTATGCACCCCTACTGACTTCGTGATTTCATCATCATCTACGTACAATCTGGCTTTACACTTGATAGCATAAAATTAATCACACTTCCAGACAATTGCTCCATCGGCTGCTGATTTCAGGCACGTAGCTGTGGGAGGAATAGGGGTCCGGACCCCCCAAAATTCGGAAAAAACCGGAAAAATAGGACTTTTTACACGTTATTTTGTGCTATTTTTGGCTTAGACCCCCCAAAATTAGTGTTGGTCCCCCCTGAAAATAGGAGGGCCAGCAACGTGCCTGGCTGATTTATCTTTAGGTGAAGATAACCATCCTCACGCAACTCTTGGTTTCATCTTGCGCTAGGAATTAATTCCAGAGGCATGATTACATTTGACCAAACTTTAAAGCGAGTCACTGCAGGACAAGTTCAACAAATGCAGTTTAAGAACGCCAGTCGAAATGACCTTTTTGATTACTCATAATCAGCAAAAAACGTTTCAGCCAAAGGCAGCAAATACTAATGGATTTTTTTGCATCTCAGTAAACAACAGAAAGCCTACTGTAAACAGATGCCCAATAATTGCAGATGCATCGCATACTTATTTATGTTTAGTAAGTGCGCTTGTGATCATTTCGATGTTGGGGAACAAACGTCTGGAGAAAAAATGACTCCGGGAAAAAATGTACGGGGAATAATTGACCCGGGAAAAATTTATTGGGGAAAAGATGACAGGGAAAAAATGTCCGGGGAAAAATGACAGGAAAAAATGTCCGGGGAAAAATGACAGGGAAAAAATGTCCGGGATTCCTTCGCCATACCACTTACTAACTGATGCATCAACGCAGCCATCTTTACGAAGGAAGCGTTACAAAAGAATAGAATTTGCTTCATTAAATGATTTTCCGGCATTTAATTATTAAATCTAATACATTCCGAAATGTAAAATTCAGAACGTTTTATACTACGAATCGTATTCGTTCTACTATCAACATATCATAGACATTATAATTGCATATGAGTAAATTACTACAGATGCACAGCATGACTGATCTGAGGGGAAGGGTCAACGACTAAGCTTTTATGGGCCAAAATCAGCTCGAAAACTGGTAAATGTTAAGATACAATAGCATTAAAACTACGTTATTCCACAGTTTCTGGTCAATTTCGAGCACTTTTGAAGAAAATTTTCAATTTTCACCATTTTTGGCCATTATTTTGCCTCATTTTCCCCAAAAAAATTTCCCATTTTTCCATTCTGGGGTTTCCAGAAACCCCCAAACCGCCCCACGTGCATGTCTTTACATTACCCTCGCCCTCGGCCGAAACAAGGATTTCAAACTGCTTCGGCCGAAAGTCCAAAAAGTAACTTCTTTGGCCTTACATCACTAAGCGCTTCATTATTTTTGCTGTATTCTCTTAGGTATTTGCTCGTCAAGTCAGGAAAACAATTTGAGTCATTTGTATTTTTTATACTATCCCGTTTGAGTGCTGAAATCTGATCACCTGTCGTAGTTAAAAAGTTGTTTGTAGAAATAATTCTGTCTGTTTCTTGATAAGTGCAACTGAGCTTATAAATACGAGTAAAAAAATATGATACGAATAAAAAGTGAAATTTTTAGTCGCTCCGATTTATAGCTTAAGTAGTAGACCTATGTCCTAACCAGTGATCGGACCGAGGGTACTTTTTGGACCCTCGGCCTCGGCCGAGGCCGAGGCGCCTTAAAATCCTTGCCTCGGCCTCGGCCGAGGCCGAGGCCGGGCCGAGGGTAATGCCGAGGGTCAAGCTTATATACCTATACCCATAAATAGTGCTCTTAGAATATTTTGTATGCACAAGAGCTAGAGAATAATCGTAATATTGAACACTTTATCAAATGTCATTTTCAATAATAGTAGATTAAATGTGTGAAGGATTTATTGAATAAAGTCAGCAGAATTGAAAGCATACTTAATTTAACAAGTTGCCGTTGAAGACTTGGAAAATATAATAAAAAATATGGCTGAACAAGCACTTAAAAACTTTTATCACTAAACATAAATGAGAAAACAGTGTCAAAGAAATAAACGAACAAACGAAATAAGCTAAGTAAAGACAGAACTGTAGCCATTGTTGTGCTCGCTTTGGCAGCAATGCATGTTTGAACACGCTTTTCTCGGTCATCCGATTCTGGTGTGGTAGAGTAATATGACAGGAACTGCACTGTACTTTCCAATCATAGCTTCCCAAGGTCCAAGGAGTTGAGGAAAGGGTGAAATCACAAAATGGGGGACCAGTAAATTAAGTAGTGTCTTTGTATGAGCGAACAAATTTTTGTAGATATTTTATATAAATATATTTTTAAACATACACATTTTTCATACTGCCAGTGTGTGACCTGCAAACGGCATGCAGTCCTAAACAGTGTTTTTTGTGCAAGATGCCTTTTTACATGTACAAAAATGGTATCCAAAAGTCTTTGAACATTTTGTACATGCAAATTTTTGTGTACTATTATAGTATGGTACAGTAGCGATTTAATGTGGTAAAACAGGGGTTTTCGACCTTCGGTAGCGTATCTTAGCTAATTCCTGGGTCTCTGAATATTTGACATTTTTTCCATTCTAAATGCAAATTCTACTATTTTAAAGATATATAGGACTGACAATTACTGATGCGCCGAAAATTTTCGGGAATTTAACACCTTTTTACAGTTTTTGTCTCTCAAAAAATCTTGTGCATGTACAAAGACAGTTTGAATAGTCTCTGTACATTATGAAAAATCGTTGCCGAATACAAAAAACCGTGGTCCTAAATGTGATAATTCGGCCTGGATATAGTTCATAAGATTATTTGGCGCGAAGCGCCAGAGAGCATCATGAGCTTTTGATGAAATTTACGCATAAAACTTGACTGAGAAAGCTAAAACAACTTGTACTACAAAATCAGAAATATTACAGATATTGTAATATGCCAATTAAATCTTGTAATAAGCTCTACTGTGCTTAGAAATCAATGCAACATCAGGATAAATTAGTCAATTTTATCTTCGAACGGCTAAATGTGCTGAGTTTTTAAATGGTACTTGTTTTGCATAAAATTTTTAAAAACAGTATAAATGGATACGAAAGATATTTAAATCTGCATAAAGATGCCTGGATTACACAAAAGTTGATTTTTGAGTGTTCAATGCCTCTGCTTCAATCTAAATACAGTATATTAGCGATATTTTGCGCGAAGCGCGAAAATTTTGAAATTTCCTAAAAATACTGAAAAACGATATAATTAATATCCCTTTCTCCAAGAAAGTATTTTAACATTGTATAAAAATGGCTCCAAAAAATGCACGAGCCGAAATTGATTTTGGCAAAACCTGCATTTATTGGCCATTTTAGCTGCGTTTTGCGATTTTCGGCCGAAAATTCGTAATCATTTACGCCCTCTCCCATCAAAATGGCCGAAAACCATACGTATAACAGGAAGGGCTTTGGGAATTCCCCACCACCCAGGGTTGGACGTCTCCCCTAACCCTTCCCTCCAACGTCAGAAAATTTTGACCCACCCTCCACTTTTTTGGCGAAAATTTGCGCTTTGTTGGCTATTTTAGGTGCTTTGCCATTTTGACATAGAATTAGAGTTGCTAATCCCCCACCCGAAATTTCTAGCCGTTACGTGTATGCCGAGGAGCCCCTCCCGAAAATTTTGAGCTGTTACATGCATGTTTTATAGTGACAGTTTGTCTATTTACTCTTGCTTACATTCAAAAATAGTGTATCACTTCGAGAAATTCTAATAGTTAGCTGACACTTTTGCCATAGTAAAAATTAGGTTCAAAAATATTCAAAAGGTTTTCACCAAAAATCGTCTGACAGTGACTTGAGTCTTGTACCCTGAGAGGGGGTAATAAACCTCCCTCACCCTCCCTTCCGGAATGTGTGTTTCCGATCCATGTAGCAAGCATGAGAATTACAACTTAGTCATCACATGAATAATAAATTGGCACTTTTGCTGTATGTAACTTTGTGGCGACTAAAACCACAAGAAAAGTCTATAGGTAAAAAATAGCCTTTGTACTGCAGATGCATTCTAAATAGTTAATATTCAACGGACATATTAAACTTATTCAAATTTGATTTTAACCCTCGGCGCCTCGGCACTTTTCAGCTTCGCCCTCGGCGCCGAGGCCGAGGCTCCAAAAAACGCCGAGGCTTGCCGAGGCCGAGGCCGAGGCCAGCCTCGGTCCGATCACTGGTCCTAACCAGTGATCGGACCGAGGGTACTTTTTGACCCTCGGCCTCGGCCGAGGCCGAGGCAACTTAAAATCCTTGCCTCGGCCGAGGCCGAGCCGAGGCCGAGGGTAATGCCGAGGGTCAAGCTTATATACCTATACCCATAAATAGTACTCTTAGAATATTTTGTATGTACATGAGCTAGAGAATAATCGTAATATTTAACACTTTATCAAACTAAAACACATGTTTATTGGTGTTAGCCAGAATTTTTATTTCAATCTGATGAAGCAGATAATTCATCATCGAAATCTAGATCATCTGAATCAAAGTTAGCCTCATCTATTTCGCCTTGTTGTGCTATCGCGTTATCGTCGTCGTCAGCCTTTATCAGATTCTTTAAAGCCACACTATTATAAGCAACTGCTTTGTGTTTTACAAAAAAGAGTTTTTGAACGTTTTATGGTAGCAGACGAATGCGAAAATTACTGTACTTTCTGATCCATCCAGTAGCGGAGGGGGCGGTATACAAACTTTTCCAAAAAAGTCAAAAGAGGTCCAAAATTTTGCCCTTAACGCGCGAAATAGCATTTTTCGGTGTTTTACATTGTATACTTTTACATAAAATCACTTTTGAAGTCATATTTTTCTTAAAATTTTAGAATATTCGACAATTTTGTGCGAAAAAATCATTAAATTTCTAAGACTTTAACAAAAATCTGGCGCGAGACGCCGAAAAATTTGCAAAATTAAGGCGGATAGACGTCTAGAAGCATGATTTACTGCTTGATTTCCTGTATTTATAGCATTTGATGCGAAACATTGAAATTTTTTTATTGAAAATAGATGAAAACTATGCAAAAATAGCTGTTTTTGCTGTTAAAATTGTTTTAAAACCTACATGAACAGAAAAGGGCTCCCAGGGCCCGGTTTCACCACAAAGCTACGAGTTACAAGTTACGGGTGACGGTTTCACGAGTACGGGCTACGAGTGCTACAAATTTCCGTTTCACTAAAAACTGAGATTTACGAGCCACGAGTTACGAGTTCTACGAGTACTTTTTACGAGTGTTTTTTCACGAATAACGGCTGGGCGGTTTCACCAGATATTACGATCGAATGTTACGAGTGAAAAGATTCGTAAATTTTGTAATATTATCACGGATCAAAAGAGGTCCATAGGACTCGTAAAGAAGTGGCAGACTAGTGCGTTTAATAGTTTTCTGATTTGTTTTTTCTCAATTTGTTTCACTTTCGTGCACACACCTACATAATACATATACTGGCAGCACATGTAAAGGGTAAGAAGATTAGCATTAAAAAATAATATATTTTTCAAAAAACGTTTTAGAGAAATCCCATAAAATTCGATTCTTAAGGTGCATTCTTGAGTAGTAATTCGAATTTTATTTCTTTAGCCCTTGTTAGTGATGTTCGCAGCTTTTTTATGAAAAATATTACAATGACTTAGACATTTTTCCATGAATTGCGGAAATCAGACATTTTTGATTAGATTTCTGAAAATTAGAATTTCATCGCACTTCCTTCGGAAAAGAGCCGACTGCATATTTTATGTACGTATTAATGACAACTAAGAATGATTTGTTAAATTTGAAAATTGAAATAATACGCTGTGATATACTTTTAGCTTCGTAAAGTCTCTGAATTTGATTTAATTGATTTCGTTTATAAATTATAATAGTAATAATAATAATAATAATAATAATAATAATAATTATTATTATTATTATTATTATTATTATTATTATTGTATTAGTAATATTCTTATTATATAGTATCATTATCATCATTAGTCATTAATAATATTATTATTATTATTATTATTATTATTATTATTATTATTATTATTATTATTATTATTATTGTCATTATCGTCATTATTATTATTACTAATATTATTATTTTCGTTTTTATTTAAAGTCATAAATTTTCTGAGAAGCTTATTAATTCTTGTTGACTAAATCCCAAACATTTATTAACACTTTCTATGTTTTTCTATCGAGCGGCATAAAATCTGCAATTAATTACATAATTATGCTGTTTAAAACAGAGACAATGACTAACGAAGAATGTCATACGCAACAGAAAAGATATACATTTTATTACGAGTACTCGTAAAAGGTCCAAAAAGTACTCGTAAAAAATGAGTTTTTATGAGTCCTACGGAAACTCTGGTGAAACCCTCGTAATGTACGAACTCTTAACCCGTTGCTCGTTACTCGTAACTCGTAGTCGTAATTTGTAACTCGTAAAAAGATGGTGAAGCCCGACTTTCCCGTAAAACGGAACTCGTAGGACTCTTAGGAGTCATAAGCTTATGGTGAAACCGGGCCCGGGTCGCCAAGAAAGTAAATAAATGTCATTAATAGGTATCATCCGGCGCGTAGCGCCGAAAAATTTGAGAAATTATGGTCACTGACGACCAAAAATCATTGCAAATTGCATATCAATTCTTTATCTCGTCCTGATGGTTTAAGTAACTTTTTTGTTAAAAAATTAGCTTATTATCTTCTTAAACCCCTTATCAGTATTTTTACTGTTTCTTTTTTATCAGGTGATATCCCAGACATTTGGAGGGAGGCTTACGTTGTACCTATAATTAAAAAGGGTGACCCCTCATTAACTGAAAATTATCGTCCTGTTTCTTTATGTTGCTCAACATGTAAGATAATGGAAAGTATTATTAATACTCAACTATCAATTTATTTATCTACAAATGAGTTAATATCACCTTTTCAATATGGTTTCCAAAAACATAAATCTTGCGAATTGCAATTATTAAATTGTAAACATTCTTGGGTTAAATCACTGGATTGTAAAGAAACCGTTGATATTATTTATATAGACTTTGCTAAAGCTTTTGACAAAGTCGACATATCTAAACTTCTTGTTAAATTAACTAGTTACGGTATTCAACAACACCTGTTTAATTGGTTAAAAGCTTTTCTATCTAATCGTATTCAGTGTGTTCGCGTTAATCAGTGTTTTTCAGATTATGCCGCTGTTACAAGTGGAGTTATTCAAGGGTCCATTCTTGGACCTACGTTGTTTTTGATTTTTATAAATGATATCTTTGATAACTTGTCAAGTTCGACTTTTATGTTCGCGGATGACTTAAAAATATTAAATCTTTCCTGCAATTATCAAACACTTCAGACCGATTTAGATAGAATTTCCATTTGGGCCACCAGAAATTGTTTACCAATATCATATTCTAAATGCACAGCCCTATATTTGGGCAAAAATAATCCTAAATTGTCATATACACTCAATACACAAGTTATTACGAACGATTCTGTCTATGTTCGCGATTTAGGAGTGCTAATTTCGCACAACCTTAAATTTAAGGAACATTACAACAGTATTATCAAGAAAGCTTTCTTGAGATCTATCCTAATTAGAAAATCCTTCTTTTCGCGTGATAAAAATAATCTCGTAAAGGCCTTCATTGTTTACGTCAGACCGATCCTTGAATATTCCTGTGCTTTATGGAACCCCTCTTATATTAGTGATATCAACAGGCTGGAGACTCTTCAGCGTAAATTTACTAAATACATAGTTGGATATCATAGCCCTCTTTCTTACGACGAACGCCTTAACCAACTTAACTTGTGTCGATTAGAATTACGTCGCCTTCATATTTGCTTATGTATGATGTATCAAATTATTAGTCAAAAATCTTGTCTTTGCATGACAGATTTTTTGTGCTTAATCAAAATACTACTCGCTGCACAAATCGTTTCAAGCTAGTTGTTCCTCTTGTCCGTTCTAATTTACAAAAATTTGACTTTTTCTATAAGTATATCTCAATTTGGAATCACCTACCTGATTTTGTAGTCTCTTCCCCTAACTTGAATATATTCAAATCTAGATTAATTGATGTCGACTTATCTAAATTTATTATAGGGCGGGCTTGAATCGTCATTTTCATGACTCGCTCGTCGCCTTTTGCTGTACGCTTTTACTCTTTTGACCGTACGTTTTATTACTCTTTTACATCTTTCGTAATTGTCGCGTTTCAGTAATAAATTATTTCATTCATTCATTCATTCAAATATTTTGGCCATTGGGGAGCGGCCGCCCCCTTGAATCCACCTCTGCATGTAGCGACTGTACTTTCCGATCCATGTAGCGAAAAGACGCTTTTGGTTGTACAGATTATCATTGTGAAATTCAACGCGAAGCGCGAAAAGTCTTTCACGATTATTCTCACATTTTATTTCGAAAGGGACACTTTCCCCTCAATCCCCCTGTATACGAGCCGGAGCTCTTCGTTAGGGTCAAAATAGGAATTATATGCTATGCAGGAAGGTTGGTAGGATACTTAATCAGTGATACTGACACACAAAACCTCTAAAATAAAAATAATTCATGACAATGCGGTGGAAGAATAGAAAAGCTGTGGTGAATGAATGACAGACAAATGTATGTTCAAAAACTCCTTTTGTAAAGCATAATCTCAAAGCAGTTGGTTATAATAGTGTGACTTTAAAGAATCTGATAAACGATGACGACGATGATGACGCGATAGCACATTAAGGCAAAATGGATGAGGCTAACTCTGATTCAGATGATCTAGATCTTGATGATGAATTATCTGCTTCATCAGATTAAAATCAGAATTCTGGCTAACAACAATAAACATATAAACATTTATTTTAATTAGATAAAGTGTTTAATATTACGATTATTTTCTCTGCACTGTACTTTCCGATCCATGTAGCGAGCATGAGAAATAAAACTTAGTCATCATATGAATATCAATTGGGTACGCGCCTAAAACCATAAGAAAAGCCAATAGGTAAGAAACAGCCTCTATACTGCAGATGCATTCTAAATAGTTAATATTTAACGGATATATTAAACTTAATTCAAATTTGATTTTAACCCTCGGCGCCTCGGCACTTTTCAGCTTCGCCCTCGGCGCCGAGGCCGAGGCTCCAAAAAACGCCGAGGCTTGCCGAGGCCGAGGCCGAGGCCTCGGTCCGATCACTGGTCCTAACCCTGACAAATCACGTTGTAGTACGATTTTGTACTTCTTGTACGCATCACGTCATATACACCAACAGCTACCATTCAAGAAAAAATAATCAATTGATCATACCAGTTAGAAAAACGATAACTTAGTGGAAGTAGAAATCCTAATAGCGTCAAAACGATAGGCGTACAAATTTTGAATTTTCTTGCCTTCAGGATGTCTTCGATGACTATTGCCAGCGCCAGACAGAAAAATGGGAAGATGGCCTGGGAGGCTAGAGTGAGAAAATCGTGATTCGTTGAAGTTTCGTTTGCGATCGTTGACATGGCAGGTGTATGTAAATAAGTACAGGAAATTACTTTATATGCGTCGAAAGTCTGTAAATTATAAATAAGTACGCACATATAACATACAAACGCATGCGAAATTCTTTAAATATCTGAACAATAATTCAAATTTCGGCGACAATTCGTGGCACCAAATATAAGACAGGTGGCACAGCTTGAGAGCTTTTTGACCTAATAAACATAAAAATTGTTGTAGGTGCTAACATAGCATGAAGACTGCCTTATTCAACAGTTTCTAATCAACTTCGAGCACTTTTGCAAAAAGTTCTATTGCTTTTTGTTTTTGACTCCTTATTTTTGTCTTATTATGCCGAAGAATCTTCCATGCAAAGCATTGAGATAGCGGATTAATCCAAGGTATAGTTACGGTAGTGAAAAAATATGTAACATCTGCATCGTCTTCAAGTATTCAACACTTACTATCGGACACTGGAATAGTTTTCTATGGTATTAAATCAAAAAATATTACTAAATCAAAAAATTGTTCTTACCAGCGTAATAAATAAATTGATACAAAGAGTTCATTTTCCGCAACGACTAGTACGATTAAAAAATTCGTAAGATGTCTAATACGGACGTATTTAATTCAGGCGAATTGTTACAGCAGCGTCCTATATACCTACCGGGTTGGATATGACCAAACACGGGCAGTGGGCGTCTGGGGGTTTACTGGGGGTCCCATGGGGCGAAATTGCCAGCACTACAAATTCAACTCTGGGATCTATCGATTTCGAAGGATGGGGCGGTCCAGCCAGATCCCCAACGCCCATGTGTGGTAATAACCTTTCCCACTAGCGTCATACCCATTAAATGCACCATATCGCTTATACATTAATGGCGGAACATAGCGAAAACCAGAGGCTAATCGATCGGATCAGGTGTATTCATTGCCTTTTCGTGAAGCACGTGACTAGAGCAACTTTAATTACAAAAGTGGATTGCTGATAAATTGAGTCGAAGTATTTAAAAGATAGGCCCCGGAATTCGGTAAAATGGATAGATAAAATTATCTCAGGAAAGCAAAAATCATCGAAGATTGCACAGCATCCTTGAAGATCGCTGGGCATCATGGGTGGCGCGACGCCTATTTTCGGGACAAAATTTTGACTGAAAATATCGCTTATTTTTAAATGAATCGAAATGTTTTGTCAGTTGTTGAGGCAGTTTTTATCTATGATATGGCGAATTTATGAGAATAATGCAACTCAGCAGATGATAGAAGAAGAGAATGTTTTTGAGGCAAACGAACGACTACTGGCCCAGAAATTCCTGTGATATAAACGTCGCAAAAAGCATTGAAGCCATTATTAGACGCGGTGATGTCTGAAGGAGATCGATCAGGGACGTTAGTCAACCGAAATTTACCGTTATTCGGGATCTGTCCTGAACTTGGAAAATGGTAGGGGCAAGATCGTTTTAGGATCCTTGTATTCGTATCCCCGTTTTGAATATCGATTGAAATGACATAAAACTTGTCTTGCTCTTATTTCTGCTTTCGGCTCTGGAGATAAAAGGCTACATGTCCAACCAACCCGGTTCATGTAGGTACCCACCTAGTACTTCGAATCAGAATAGCAAGCAGTCAACAAGTGCGCAGATCTGCATGGGTAGTTCGGTGTGTCGACACGATTTCACGCAATTATCGAAAAATTCTTCATCTAGAGATTTTCCGAGTAAATTATCTCCGTAGATTCCGAATTCGACATAGCTTTTATTCCTATGATTACGAATAGAGCGTTAATTTGAGTGACCAATGGCCGTTTTTATAATCAGATATTTTTGTGGAACGAGACGAGTCAGATTTTAAGGTATCTCGAATTAACCGAATGAGAATTAATCGATTGTGTCTTATTTTGACTTTAATTTTCAGTGACCACTGGGTCTAAGTGTGACCAAATGCTATTTTTGAATTTTTTATTATTTGTGATTTGTTCGAGAAAAGTAACTAACTCTTTTGCGCATCTTTGCTCTCCTTATTGCTGGTCCTCGAGCATAAGTCAGAAATACCTGGCCCTGTCTCATGGTCATTTTCTATTTTAGCTGGATGTTGCACAAGTGATCACTGATCAGCGACTTCGCTGTAGTATCACGGACACTCAAAAGTACCTACCTACCTACTTAAAAACGAGAATGCACAAATAAATTTATGCAGCAGATATGACCGCTGTATGATAACACACAGCTATCTAAAAAAGTCAAATTAATGTTATATGAACCGACAGAGACTTACTGGCCACTCGGGAATTTACTCAAAATAAAATTCACTTGATAAATTCAAAAGTAACCTCAAAATTTTACTCTCACGTTAAGAAATGTACGGGCACAATGGTGACTTTGGTAACTCTGGTAAGTGGTAACTCCTCCAGTGGTCGCTGAAATTCAACGACGAATTCCAGATCTATGGAGTTTATTTACCGTGAAAACTTTTAATTTAGCCATTCTTCTAAAAGTTGCAAAAAAATAAAAAGGGCTTCGATATAACCGAAGTAATACCGTTCATCTACATAAGCAAAGAAAAATGCTCCGATAGAACAAAAAAGATGAATATACTTGGAATTGTGGATTATTAAGGATGTAAAAGGAGGGGACTAGGAAAAAGCTACCTAAAGTCGCAAAATCTGCTAAAAATCACACTTTCTCTAAGCAACGCAAAAAATCGAAGTATATTCTGCGGCCAACAGATTAAAACAAATATTTAACCATAAAAATGATCGAAAAAGCAGCACGTTAGCTATGCAGTAGCTATGGGAAATGATATTGAGTAAACTAACTGTCTTTCTAAGCCAATTGAATGAAATAGCAAACATCGATGCATCCAAGACAATTGAAGAAATTCTTGGTTTAAAACAGTAGGAAACGCGTAAGTTGACTCGAAACAGACTAAATGTAGGTACACTAGCATGCCCGCAACGATTGTGTGCACTAATCAATCGGCTCCTGCTTTGCTTGCTATAATGCTCATAACAAAATAAAACAACTTTAAATACAATACCACTTAGGTTTCTATCAATCAGGATACGAAGCTATAGTCAGCGTTGCTACTTGCCAGCAATTTAAAAAAAGTAAACATTATAGATTTCGTTTATACACTCTTATCTGAAACTTTGAAAATTATTTAAAAAAGACACTTTTTTAGAGGCCGCAGAATATATTTCGATTTTTTGCGTTGCTTAGAGAAAGTGTGATTTTTAGCAGATTTTGCGACTTTAGGTAGCTTTTTCCTGGTCCCTTCCTTTTACATCCTTAATAATTCACAACTCCAAGTATATTCATCTTTTTTGTTCTATCGGAGCATTTTTATTTGCTAGTACCGTACTTTTAATTAGCATGATTTTAGTACATTAGTCAGTAAACACATACAGTAACATGCCACAATAATGACAGCAGTCCAAGGAATGCCTTAAACAATATTGTTCTTAACATCAGAATTATCCTTTTTAAACAAGACAACCTTATATTATTTAAACAGATCAAAGGTTTTTCAGCATAAACTTTACGCAAATATCAAGTGCAAGGAACACTAACGCTCAGATTTGGAAGTAAAATAAATCTGTAGTGTAAACAACATATTAACAACAAATGAATAGTGCAAACTTTACACAACTACTAGGTGTAGAGAGAACTAACAGTCAGATTCCCAATTCTGATTTTACGTAGAACGTTTTGAAAAAATTAAGCTTCCGCAAGGCTCTAGAACTAAAGTTGATATGTAGTGTAAACTTTACACAACCACAGAGTGTAATGAAGATTTTAGTCGGATTCGTAATTTTAATATTACTCTGATATTACGATTAAGATTTATGAAAAAATTGAGTCTCCACAATAACCCGAGGACAAATAGACATCAGTTGTAAACTACTTTACACCACTGTTAAGTGTGAGCCAACGCGCTCAACTGGCGTCTCACATTTGATTCTTGATACATTTTTAGACTTTAGAAAAATCAAGCTTCTGCAAGGCTCTAGAACTAAAATTAATATGCAGTGTAAACTTTACACAACCACAGAGTGTAAAGAAAGTTTCAGTCGGATTCGTAATTCTGATATTACTCTGATATTACGATCAACATTTATGAAAAAATTAAGTCTCCACAATGGCCCGAGTACAAATAAATATCATATGTAAACCACTTTACACCACTGTTGAGTGCAAACGAACTGGCGTATCACATTTGGTTTCTGGTTAATTTTTAGACCTGAGATTATGTCCAGACTCATAACCCAGAACTTGACAGAAAAAAAACAAGACAGCAACACGTTAGAACTCCCCCATTTTTTTGACTTTACATTTACCGAAAAAGCTAAATATTGATGTAAACAAACGCAATTCGCTGTGACGCGTACCCCTTAGAAAGTACTTTATTTTTATCCTATTCGACCTCACCCGACATCTGAACAGAGAAAGTGGCGAACAAAAAAATGGACAAACACATATTTTCCACTGTCCACCACATTGTAAACTTTAAAAATCTGAACCTAACGCCCCATTGAGTGTAAATGAATTCGATTCGGGCCAGTTTGTAGCCCTTTGATTGTAGTACGTTCGTATGAGCCAAACTTATGTTCCGCAAAATATTTGATATGATTTACCAATCAAAATACGAAAAACGACCTGCGTTTTCGCCTATTTTACACCTCAGATTTCGAACTTTACACCCCATTAACAACTCAATATGACGTTTTTTTGAACGCGGCTTGGTTCGACGTGTAGCCCTTAGGAGTTACTTTATTTCTATCTTATTCAATTAATCTCAACTCATAAGCGAAAAAGTTGGCGGAGAAATCTTGGACAAAATCTGTTTTTTACTCATCTACTAGAGTGTAAAGTTTAAACCCTGGTACTAACTGCGTATTGATTGTAGAAAAGTTTGCTGGAAAGCACAAGATAGCCCTTAATCCGTAGTACATTTCTGTCAGAAAAAAATTTCTTAAAACTCATAACCGGAATTGTTGGCAGACATAAACAAGTCGAAAACTCAACCAAAATGTGTCTTTTCACCCCCAGATTTTCGCACTCTTTACACTCCTATTCGGGAAATTTTTGATGGGGCACACGTGAGCGCAATCTATTTTGCCCGTGTGTCCAGGACATTTCGCATTTTACACTATGCTATTTTATTTTCCTTGCTACTTTGATTTACCCTTGTGTTTTTTTTCCGGATAAAGTATTAGTATTAGTATTGGAGAACTTAGGCGAAATTCAGACAACAACAAAAAGCCATCTGCAGAATTCCTTCCTCTACAAATCTATGCCAATAAATTGTTTGAAAAGTAAATACTGAGTTGTCCACAAGCCCGGTAAAAAAACCCCCAAAATTCGCTATATGTTATAACATTACGCCAAAATTTTACACCTCTTTACACAGTCAGGTTTGAGTGTAAAGGAAAACAAAAAAACATAGGCAGCAAATTTTTTTATTATCTTTCTTTTAAAAAAACCGCACCTCCCAGATGTGTCCCATTATAGCTGTAGGGGTGCACAGGTGTTGGGGGTACCAAAGTATATTACAGGTACGCGCTAACGCGCTACCTATGATTGAATACTGACCCTAAAATAAAATAGTACACATAAATTTGGAGTTTTACAAAACGATAATTGAAGAAGCCAGCGGATTACTTAACCTAAATAGATGAATAAGCCAAATGAAGTGCATGGTTTTGCAAAAAGAATTAAAAAAATGAAAAAGTCAATATTCAGAAGATTTGAACCCATTATTCTTTCGTTAAATCCACATGCGAGAACGGATACGTCAGCCACCTGCACGAACTCAACATATCGGCGGATTTTAATACTAAGTCACTCATCATTTCGCTGTATTGTGGACAATAGATAAAAATCTGAAATCATTTCCCTACTTTCAAACAACATCCTATATACATCCTGTATAACAACATCCTATATACTGATTAGGTGCCTGTCTATCAGCACAATGCACGTTAACTGAGTCTCACAGCGAAGATTTTAGCTTGATTATACTATTTTGAAAAATATTCATCATTCTACTGAAGTCCAAGAATAGTGCATTTATGATAATAAAAATAATTATTCATTAAAGACGAGTCAAAAACCTCTGAAATAAGAAAAATCTGATCAAACAATATGCAATACGGAGTTATCTATCGGCATTAGAAAATAGATGTATAATTCAAAGTTCACCTCTTCATACCTCTACAAACACTGGCTGTAGAAAAGTTTAAAGGTCAGATTCGTTATTCTGACCTTACGGACAAGATTTTTTTGTTGAAAATTCATCATTCACGACGCTCTGGGCGGAAAAACATTTTTCAGTGTAAAATTTACACCTGCACTAATAACGCAATATTAATTGTAAAAAAACAAAATAAATTTTGACGTGTAACGCTTAGGACGAAGCACATTTTAGAGATAATTACTACGTTCTGTCTACTAAGTGGAGAATATGGCAGGAAAATTTTTTTTGTCCCAGACTCTTTACAATAAACCGCCTCTAAATTTGAAAATATTACTTTTTCGAAAAAATTAAAAAAGGCACCTTTAGATTTCATAACTGTCTACCTTTTGAAACCAATCAGACTGCATAGAATGTAAAATGAGTTAGATATGCTTCTGCACATGAAAACAGTAAAAAACCGTCTACTTTACACTCCTGTGCAACAACTAATGAGTGTAAAGAAATTTTAAGACCAGAATCGTAACTACTAATTAGGAGAAACATTTTAAAAAATTGGCCCTCCGCCGATCATTTGAATTTTTGGTGTAAACTTTACACACTCACGACTAGCTCGGTATTGAGTGTAAACAAGAAAAAATGGGGGTCCTAAGGTTTTTTATTATCTACCTTTTAAAAAAACCGCACCTCCCAGATGTGAGCCGTTATAGCTGTGAGGGGGACATATGTTGGGGTACCCAAGTATATTATAGGTACGCGCTAACGCGCTATCTATGATAATACATATGTACCTACCTACATACATACCGCTATGCGGAATCATATCGCCGTAGCGTTCCTGTGAACCATCGAATTTGTACAGCCTTACCTATGTATACCGATGCTAAAGATTTCGTGAAACAAATAGTAATCTTCAGCCTACGTTCACATAAGATTAAGGCAGGTACAAATACTCAACGCCAACAAAAAATGAAGACACAGCCACTCGCTGTTCATCTCGGCAAATAATGAGTGTAATGTGATCTTTTTGTGAAGTCAATCAATGCTGACACAGCTGTACTGAATGTAATACCAACAAGATGTTGATTACGCATTACGCATATGTATACTAGCAAAGAAAAATGCTCCGATGGAACAAAAAAGATTAATATACTTGGAATTGTGGATTATTTAGGATGTAAAAGGAGGGGACTAGGAAAAATCTACCTAAAGTCGCAAAATCTGATATAAATCACACTTTCTCTAAGCAATGCAAAAAATCGAAGTATATTCTGCGGCCTCTAAAAAAGTGTCTCTTTCAAATAATGTTCAAAGTTTCAGATAAGAATGTATTAACGAAATCTATAATGTTTATTTTTTTAAATTGCTGGCAAGTAGCAAAGCTGACTAGCTTCGTATCCTGATTGATAGAAAACTAAGTGGTAATTGTACATATTTAAAGTTGTTCTATTTTGTTATGAGCATTATAGCAAGCAAAGCAGGGGCCGATTGATTAGTGCACACAATCGTTACGGCCATGCTAGTGTATCTACATTTAGTCTGTTTCAAGTCAACTTACGCGTTTCCTACTGTTTTAAACCTACAATTTCTCCAATTGTCTTGGATGCATCGATGTTTGCGATTTCATTCATTTGGCTTAGAAAGACTGTTAGTTTACTCAATATCATTTCCCACAGCTCTGCATAGCTAACGTGCTGCTTTTTCAATCATTTTTATGGTTAAATATTTATTTTAATTTGTTGGCGCAGAACATACTTCGATTTTTTGCGTTGCTTAGAGAAAGTGTGATTTTTAGCAAATTTTGCGACTTTGGGTAGATTTTTTCTAGTCCCCTCCTTTTAAATCCTTAATAATTAACAATTCCAAGTATATTAATCTTTTTTGTTCCATCGGAGCATTTTTATTTGCTAGTACCGTACTTTTAATTAGCATGATTTGAGTACATCAGTCAGTAAACACATATAACATGCCACAATAATGACAGCAGTCCAAGTACGCGTAAAACAATATTGTTCTTAACATCAGCATTATCCTTTTCAAACAGGACAACCTTACATTATTTAAACAGATCAAAGTTTTTCAGCATAAAATTTACGCAAATATCAAGTGTAAGGAACACTAACGCTCAGATTTAGAAGCAAAATAAATTTGTAGTGTAAAGTACATTTTAACAACAAATGAATAGTGCAACCTTTACACAACTACTATAGTCTGTTTCACACAACTTCGGTCATAAATTTTAAAACCATCCCCGACAATAAGCTGACAGATTGCGATTATGGCAATGATCTGATATATAGTTATAGTAACCCTCAGCTTACGGCCGATGAAAATTCTTAGAATAAATGCACGAAGGTATGTGAAACAGACTATAGGAGTAGAGAATACTAGCAGTCAGATTCCCAATTCTGATTTTACGTAGAACATTTCGAAAAACAATTAAGCTTCCGCAAGGCTCTAGAACTAAAGTTAATATGCAGTGTAAACTTTACACAACCACAGAGTGTAAAGAAAATGTCAGTCGGATTCGTAATTCTGATATTACTTTGATATTACGATCAACGTTTATGAAAAAATCAAATCTCCACGATGGCCCGAAGACAAATAAATATCAGATGTAAACCACTTCACACCACTGTTGAGTGCAAACAAACTGGCGTATCACATTTGGTTTCTGGTTCATATTTAGACTTGAGATTATGTCCATACTCATAACCCAGAACTTGGCAGAAAAAAGCAATTCGCTGTGACGCGTACCCCTTAGAAAGTACTTTATTTTTATCCTATTCGACCTCGCCCGACGTCTGAACAGAGAAAGTGGCAAACAAAAAATGGACAAACACGTATTTTCCACTGTCCACCGCATTACAAACTTAAAAAATCTGAACCTAACGCCCCATTAAGTGGAAATAAATTTGCTTCAGGCCAGTTTGTAGCCCTTCCATTGTAGTACGTTTGTATGTGCCAAACTTATGTTCCGCAAAATATTTGATATGATTTACCAATCAAAATACGAAAAACAACCTGTTTTTTCGCTCATTTTACACCTCAGATTTCGAACTTTACACCCCCATAAACAACTCAATATTACGTATTTTTGAACGCGGCTTGCTTCGACGTGTAGCCCTTAAAAGTTACTTTATTTCTCTTAACTAGGTAATAGCTTGGCAAGCTCATTTTTCAATACTTTATTTCTATTTTATCCAATTAATCCCAACTCATAACCGAAAAAGTTGGCAGAGAAATCTTGAACAAAATCTGTCTCTTACTCATCCACTAGAGTATAAAGTTTAAACCCCTGGTACTGTGTATTAATTGTAGAAAAGTTTGCTGGTATGCACAAGATAGCCCTTGATCCGTTGTAGATTTCTGTCAGAAAAAATTTCTTTAAACTCATAACCGGAGTTGTCGGCAGACATAAACAAGTCGAAAACTCGACCAAAATGTGTCTTTTTGACCCCCTAGAGTTTCGCACTCTTTACACTCCCATTCGAGAACTGAGGCAGAATTCAAAAGACAAAAAAGTGTCATCTGCAGAACCTAAATAGATGAATAAGTCAAATAGAGTGCATGGTTTTGCCAAAAGGATTAAAAAAATAAAAAAAGTCAGTATTCAGAAGATTTGAACCCATTAGTCTCTTTTTAAATCCGCATGCGAGAACGGATGCGTCAGTCTCTGCACCAACTCAACATATCGGCGGATTTTAACACTTAGTCACATTATACTTTACACTTTTGTGCAACAACCATTGAGTGTTAAGAAATTTTAAGGTCAGCTTCGTAATCTACAACTGAAGGGCAAAATTTTTAAAAAAATTGGCCCTCCGCTAATTGTTTGATACCCAATGCTTTGGGCGGAAAAATGCTTCTCGGTGTAAACTTTACACTTGAGCTAATACCGCAATATTGGGTGTATAGAAACAAAATAAACTAGGATCTGTAACGTTAAGGTCAGGGCACTTTTTAAGCATAATTAGCATGTTCCGCTTACTTAGCGGACTAAGCTGAAGAAATTTCGTTCTTTGTCTCGAACCCTTTACACTAAAACGATTACAGATCAAGAAATATTGCGTAATAAGAGAAGAAGAAAAAGGGTTTTGAGATATTGTCATCCTCTACAACATAAAACCAATTGGACTGCACAGAAACTAAAAATTGAGTTATAGTCTGTTTCATTTAGCTCTGAGGTTTCTGAAAAAATTAAAAGTGATTACAAAAGTGTTTTAAACTAATGCGCTAAATATGATATTCTACAGTATAACGTGTCATTTGGAGGCGTATGCCATTGCCAAGCTGCATTACTGCATCAACATTTTAAATCACTTTTGTAGCTCGATTCTTGCGGAAAAATTTAAAAGAAAACCGCAAAGTTAAATGAAACAGACTATAGATAAGCTGAAGGACAAGCAAAGAGTAAAAAAACCCGTACACTTTACATTTTTGTGCAACAACCATTGAGTGTAAAGAAATTTTAATGTCAGATTCGTAATCTACAGCTCAGGGGCAACATTTAAAAAAATGACTCTCCGCAAATTATTTGATTTTTCGGTTTACACTTTACACACTCATTGCTAACTCGGTATTGAGTTTAAACAAAAAAAAACACGGGCATAGAATTTTTTAATTATCTATCGATTAAGAAAACCTCACTTCCCAGGTGTGTGCCGTTGTTGCTGTGAGGGGAGATACAAATTTCGCACTCGCTGTGATAAACATATAAGAAAAAGGTAGCACTATCGCGCTACCTATGATAAGCGACAAAGATTCGATTTCTTGTCAATGGAAGTCTATTTCACGAAACCGCGGCAATCAATTTTCAGCAATCTATAGTTTCTTTCACATAAGTTTGGGCATAAATTTTAAGAATTTTCTCCGACAGTAAACTAGTGGATTACGATAATAATATATCAGATCAATGCAATAATTACAATCTATCAGGTTTTTGTCGGAATGGATTTTTAAAACTGATGCTCAAACTTGTGTGAAACGGATTATAGTAAGTGCATAGCTACAAAAGTGTTTTCTAGGTAGCTTACTGTTATACAATATTACATTATTAAGCTTCATATGCTTCACCATAATTAGCGTTTGTAAACCAAAATTTTCTTGCAATGCTTCGAATTGATATTGACCGTAGGTATTGTCAGTTTAACTTTGGTTAAATTCTTAGAAAAAACTGCAATGTATGTAGCTACCTATTTCTCAAACCTTAGTGGATGAATTTGCTTGGCAAGCCGATTTGTTTATTACTGTAAGACTAAATTTCTTCATCGCTCGATCCGCAATATCTATTTCCTACCGATTCCGACAGCAAGTGAAAAATCGAGCGCTACAGTAAGGATGTTTTCTGAGCGGATCCATGCACTAAAGTATGTTTCATTCAAAAAGGACCATTTTCGCTCTACCACTTATTACTGTAAATACAGCAGTCCAGTATCTACTAGAGCGATACAGACGTGGCTCATATTTGCCTTCAGGACTTACTTAGGTACATAAACTGCTCTCAGCGCTGGTCAGGTTCGCAAGACCGCTAGGCAATTCTGAACCCATTGACCCTTGTAGATCTACGGCTTCAACTCCCTCGGTCCTAATATTGCTGACCGCTTCTTGTTGGGAGTTTCAGCAGCTACGCCCTAAATCCTAACACTCGTACCTACCTAAATCCCGGAATGCTCGCAAGGTCAGTTGACCTATCTCAACCCACTCAAGTTGATGATTAAACTTCTTTTCTGAGGTCTAAGTAAATCGAAAGTGTTTTTGGTTCCTAATTCATGTAGCACTCTGAATTTCAAATACGATGACAGCAAGCTCTCAACTGGTCAGTCATCATTAAATATTAAATATATTTCTAGCTATTTTTGGGTTGAGAAAAGAAAAGAGAATTTCCACAAAACAAATAAAAGATAAGACTATAAATTATTTACCCTTTTCCACTCTGCTAAAATCAAAAATAAAGTAGTTGTTGTAGCCGCCCTACCAACCCTCGATGTACCTTATCACTGGGTTGGTGAATTTTCCAATTTTATTACACTAATGTACAACGCACGGCTGTAAGCTGGCACAAAACAGTAATGCTAAAGCTAAAACGTAACAACGCCAACTTGTCAAAACTCCGACTGACTATCCTCTACTGGGATGACTACAGTAAAGCAACTTCAACGAAAACAAATTAACAATGATTAAAATTACTTTTTACCAAATAGAATGTTCTAGAAGCTTATAGCGGTAACATAGGTAAATTACTGCTGTTAACATATACGTAAGTCTACTTTACCAGACAAGTACCTAATTGAATTTTGAATTGAAAAATAGGGATTAATTGAGAACTGAAGGCATAACCTCGAACTAACACATCGCAAGGATGGCTGTTCAAATAGTTATGTAAATCCGGTACAGTAAAACAATGTCATCGACTGACTTCCGCGAACTAATGGTAAAATGTTTGTATACAGTTCGTATCATGTAACTATCATAGTTACACTCTCCCACGTTTCGGAAAAAATTTGAGACGTAGTGTCGAATTTTTCAAGACAAACGGCGGCTGACTGCGCCTCAACATGAGTAATTGTATCGACGATCTTCGTGGCCAGACTTTTTCATCAAACAGACGACACGAGCTGATGTTAAAGTTTGTGCTCAAAAGCACTCCAAGACTTGCGCCAAACAACAATATAGCGTAGAAAGCAAACAAATAGACGGATCGTTTGTTTTATTACGGTCAATACACATGCAATGGACTTTTGCATGCTTTGGATCTTTGACCCACTCCTTCAGTCCCCAGGAGGTAAAATTTTTGTAATGAAAATTTTTAGGTTGGTTTTAAACCCTTGTCTGTTAACAAATTACGATATGTTAACAACAATACCGCTTTTGAGCAATAATTTTAAAACACAAGATTATAAGGCACATAAGATCAATAGGCAAGAGAAAAATTAAGAGCAAAGATGAAAGAATTGAAACAAAGCAAAATCAGACAATACCTGATTATGCAATACTGATGAGAAAAATATCACCAAAAATCAAGAAAAAATACAATGATAAGGCAATGCGAAAATTAAGTCAAGAAAAATAACACAATGCGATAAAAGACCAGGAAAACAACATCCGGTGACAACAGCTGCTGGCCAATGGGGCGACAATCACAGAGTTTTTTAGCTTCTAGCTTCTAAGTTCAATAACAATCCAAAAGACCGGGTTTAGATGAGTAAAACCAAGAGTGATGCTCCGGGCAACAGCGCAGGGCTTTGGACTCACAATTGGAATCAGTTTTGCGACGTCGAATAGAACAATCCCTGGTCGGCGAAATGATCCGCGGCTGCAAACACTGATGTAAATCGCGATGCGGATCAACGGGCGTATCATTGTTTGAATCATTGGCGCAACAAGGTAGCGGCTGCGCCGGCAACTCGTATTGATTAGTGGAGAACCCATACGAGCAACGTGGTGGCAATAATGATGGACGCTCCTTGGAACACATTGTGGGATGCGATTTTGGCAACAACGGTTGTCTTGCCGGGTGCGACTGGGTACATTGCTCAAAGGTATTGCGATTTGGCTGCGATGTTGGGTGAAAAACTCGCGCTTGATGCTGACGTGGGCGCAAAGTATGGCTAGTCATAGAATACAAATGCGATTTGGATTGCGAGTGCGATTGCCTCGACGGGTGCGGTACTTGCCGCCCTTTGTCAATGTGGCAAGCACCTAATTGCTGTTCCATTTGTGGTTTGGTTTGACGAAGTCGTTTTAGACTTTCCTTCTCCAAATTTTTCAAGCAATGGAGAGCACACGATAGTTTTTGCCTTGTAAAATTTGTTAATTTTACGGTTATGCTCTTCGTCGGAAGTGTGGCAAATGGTAGACAAAATGGTTAGCAATCCGGGGCGACTTGTAAGGGTTGAGCGCCTCAGTAATTTGGGGGCAGTTCCTCCTCGTTCCTTCTGCTCAATTACCATCCTCGTTTTTCGAATGTCAATTCGGGCAGGAATTTCCAAATTGGCGACATGCCTGCGTACTTTCGCCGTAGATCCTCTTGGATCTTGCAAAGAGGCATGCCATTTGTGGGTCATCATATCAGTTTTGGCCTGCAATTTCTGTCACTCCTTACGAATTTGGGCTAAATCTTCCTGCAATTTGTTGTGCAAATAATACGTCAATTTTTGACGTTGGCGGTAGTGGTCAAACTGGACTGGCATGACAAAATGCGGGTTGGCCTCCAAACGAATGGCTCAAATTTGGCAGTGCAATTCTCCTGGGTTGTCAATGTTCTCAGCCAATTTGGTAAACTCCGGAAAAGCTTCAATCCACAAATTGGTGTAAGACGGGCTGATAAATGCAACGCAAATCATGTGTCGCAACTGCTCAATCATATGCCAGGCAATGGCCGGGCTGTTGTATATGGCGGCAAAATGATAGAATCGACGATCCAAAAATTTGAGCAAAAGTTTTGCACGCATGACGTCCAGTGACAAAAATATTGGCATACGATGAAAAATCGTTTTGTAATCGTTTTGAAATTCCCAAAACTTTTCAAAAATGTCAAATATTTGGCGCATCGTGATCAAAATGGGCGCCATATGGTCTGGCGCAGGATGAACGTGATGCGGCAACATTTCATTAGGAATGTTACACACGGGATATAACGACATCTCGTGCGGAGTTTTGAGCATCGGATGATTGACCAAAAATTCCAACGAACTTTGTATAACATAATTCCGGTTGTGATGAAAAAACAATTTTGGGCGAAATAATTGTCCGGATAATACAAATGTTGGAATGCGCTCATTTGCATAATAAAACACGGCGTCGGTCTGCGGTCAGCATCTATCGCGACTGGCGCGGCAGCTGACAAAACCAATGGGCGCTGTGGTGCAATTGGAATGAGCAAATAGCGTAAATGGCAGGCATACAGTTTGTTGTAGCTGCGTTGAATAACATCCAACATTTTGTTATAGAACAAAAGTCCACATTTGGAGCCAAGCCAAGAGCAATAATTATGCATGCTATCAACAGACAAAAAGTTTGGTACGTCGCGACCTAACAATTCAACTAATTGGTGAAAATACGCAGTGAAACAGGTGGCATTCTGCTGCTGGCTGACCCGTTAAGGGATTTTTCAAATTTTCAATAACATCAGCGACGGACGGCGGCACTTGGGCCAAATTTGGCGCTACATGCAGTTGACGCAATGCGTCTAAAACAGCATCTGCATCCAACATATGCAACGATTCAGCGGCAGACGGTGCAGTAGAATACGCGGCGCTTGCTTGCGATGCGACTGGCAGCGGCAAAGTCACTTGCGGTCGCGGCAGCGACATAATCATCATAATGTCCATCATGTGCAAAGGAATTGGACAATGTTTGTCCCAATTAGCTGGCTGCAATTGCGACACAATTGGCAACACTTGCGCAAAACTCGGCAATGCTTGCAAAATAGTTGCTATCGATTGCAAGGCAATTGGTAGCATTTGCGCAAAAATTGGCAAGGCGTGCGACATAATCGGTAATGCATGCAAAATAATTGATGACGCTTGTGAAATAAATGGCAACAATTGCAAACCGAACTGTAATGCTTGCAAACCTATTGGTAATGCTTGCAAAATGTTTGGCGTCACTTGTGAAATAAGCGGCGTTGATTGTGCAATGGTTGGTGACGGCTCGATTGCTAATGTCGAAGTGGCACTCGGTGGAATACTGGCCAGCAAACACATTGCTGTTGGGGCGGTTTTGGTGTCCATTGTCAAAATTATGGCTGAGCCCAGCAGAGAGCTGGTAACGACCTGGTACTTCGGCAATGAGAGAACCGGACCCAGCAACACAGATTTGTAAAAAGTTGTCGGTGCCATTGTGACGACGACAGTAGCCGCGGCGATGGCCGGCATGGGCTCAGAAAACAACGGATACATGTCATCGTACATCGTACATAGGGACTTCTTTGTCAGACAAAATCCATGACTTCAGCACTCATTGATGGTTCAAACTTCTTCTTATGCAGCTGCTGCTGTATGTGCGCCGGCACACGCAATAAAGGAATCATGCTCTGCTGCTTCGTTGGCGCCTGCTTGATGGTTAATTCCTCGTCTTTGAACGATAAAGGCAGCAGTTTGCCGGTTGGCGTAATTTTGTTGCTGGCGGAATAAGCTTCCATCAAAATAAAGATGCAATGGTGATAAGCGGATCAAGTGCCATATAACGCTCCATGCTGTTGGTAAGTGGGAGGCTCCAGGCTTGACCGTAACAATTTGGTTGTTATGGGTTGACGTACATATCAAAGAAAAATTCAGCCAATTGCTTTAGGTGATGCGATTTGACCTCAATCACATGGTGTCAAATAAATTCCTGGGCCTTAGCCAATGTATTATAGAATGTAGCGCAAAACTGATTACGCAAATAGGCGTTTTGGCGCAATTGGGTATCGGAAATGTCATAAATTTGATTGTAAGTCGGCCAGTAAACGTGAACATAAGCGATTCAATTGTTATTTGGATCGTGGCACACTAGCCTTACATCCCGTAGGGAAGTTGCTAGCAATTGGTGCAATCTGAACGGCGGCGTTGGAAATCACAAAATATCCCAGCAAAAAATATGAATAAGCGGGCTGGCGAGTTGAATATAGCGGACGAAAGGTCCGTTTTTATGCTTATACGTCGGCAAAAATTGTTTAAATTGGGCTTCCCAATCACAGGAGGCCATAAATTTGTGATCGTTCACAAATTCGGAATCGTATCCCAAGAATAAACAACCACAAATTAAATTAGCTGGCTGTAATAGTGCCAGCATCGCCACAAACAATTCCTGCTCATTCCTAATGAGCACAGTAGCGCCGACTGCGCCAACAGGCACACAAAGCGTCGCCAACGGCGAACAATCAAAAGTGTCCTGCCACCAATGCTCTTGCCTATTAACGCGTTGCTTGTGGCGCGGAGCTATTGCTCAAGATATCTTTGTTAAACGAACACTGAGTCCAGCATAATCATTGATGCGCGACGCATTGTTCTGCGGCAATGGATTAGGGAAGCTCAACTGCTTAGCAGCAGCTACTTCCTCCATTGCTGCTCGAAATTTGTTCAAGTCGGCTGGGACGCGTCCTTGAAATGAAAATCGCTGACCAGCTGACTCCAAGAGTTCCTCTTTGCTGCAGGCACCTTGCTCAGCCATGGGTCTGCAAAAAGAGAAATATCAGATAATGGCACAGCACGTGCAGTTTTAGAGCCATTTAATAAACAAATTGGCGCGCAGTCCTGTAATTTTCTTTCCCAGCCTGGTAAATCCGAAAAAGTTATAATTACGGCTGGAGCCAATGGGCGATGTAGTAACTTTACCAAGACAAAATCACCAGGTACATATGCATGTTTTTCGGCGATTAAATCAGAATATGGTAATTTTGGCTCTGGAAAAGTCTATCTTGATGAACGAGATGTGAAATCAGTGGATTATAGACGTAAACAATACATGCAGTTTCTGGCGTTGGCAAAGCAACAATTCTATATGGACCTACACGTTTAGGCGATAGTTTACCAATAACAGGTTGAATTACCGATGTATTATTAAGATAAACGATGTCTGAAACAGCAAAATTATTTTTGGTGTCAGCTTTATCATATTGCGATTTTTGCTGTTTACGCGCTTGTGATAAATTTTTAGATGCGATTTCATGCAAATCTTGCAACGTAAGCTTTAAATCAATGTCATATTTTTCCGCAATAGGTGGTTAATTTGGATTTATGGTTAAATCATTCAAAAGTAGAATATCGAGAGGAAAAGCTGGTTCGTGACCATACATCATTTCGAAAGGTGAATTATTTGTCGACGCTTGCGGAGTCGCGTGATACGCAAATAACGCAAATGGCAAATATTGTTCCCAATCATACTCATTCCTCACAATCAATTTAGATAAACCATTGATTAAGGTTCAATTATAACGTTCAACAAGACCGTCACATTGGGGGTGATACGGATTCGTGAAAATTTTTGAACGTTAAGTAATTTGCAAACTTCCGAAATCAAGGCGGATGTAAAATTTGAACCCTGGTTGGTTAAGAATCATTTAGGAACACCATAACGCAGTATGATTTCTCGCAATAAAAGGTTAGCGATAGTTGTCGCTTTAATATCCGAAACAGCAAAAGCTTCAATATATTTAATAAAATAATCCAAGAACACAATAATTTGGTCATTTCCGGAGGATGATCATGGCATATGCAAACAGTCACACGCGATAAGTTCGAAAGGCGCGGATACTTCAATTGGTTGCAAAGGAACAGATGTAGAATTTAATGCAACATTGCGTTGCAAACAAACATCACAATTCTTACACCAAGCAATCACATCATTTTCCATATGCGGCCACCAATAACGCATTTGTATGGCGGGCAAAATTTTATGGGATGAAAAATGAGCTCCAAAAATGGAATCATGCAACTCGGTTAAAATAAAGCGACACAATGATTTAGGGATAACTAGCTGATGAATGATGGTTGGCGAGCGCTTAGGTTGGAACCATCAAAAAATAATATCGCTTAACAGAAAAAATTCATCATGATATTTTTTTGTTGATAAATCGTTGAAAACAATGCAAATTTTATGCAATTTGTCGTTGGCGCGCTGCTCTGCAAGTAATCAAGCAGGCGTTAAAATTTCAGCTTTTTCTGCATCAGTAAGTTGAATGCGTTTGCGAAAAGTAGGAGGTCGATTATTTGTAGGATTAATTGGCAAATTAGAATTATTAGATGGTAAATTAGGAATATTATTGCGTGGTTGGTCAGGCGGGACCGATTTGTCCTCGGATTCAGAATCTTCTGAGTCTAAATTTGCGATATTCACAATAGATTTACGCTTGACTTTATATTTTCGTTTGGCGTGATCATATTTAGGGTGTCAAGATAAAAGATCCGCCGCGCAATTATATGCGCCAGGAACATACACGATTTCATACTCATATTCCTGTAATTTGAGACCCCAATGGCGTAATCAACTCAATGGGTCTTTCACGTTCACAAGCCAAGTTAACGCTTGGTGATCAGTTTCCACAATAAATTTTTTACCGTATAAATAATGTCTATAATGTTTGATGGCCCACACAACTGCTAGCGCTTCCTTTTCCAAAGTAGCATAATTACATTTGGCAGAATTTAGCACACGACTAGCGTTGCTTAGAATGAAGCGATTTTTTGATGGCAAATGTTTTTGCGTTAAAATAGCACCTAACGCGTAGTTACCATAGGTGGGCAGCACCGAAATTCTGGGGGGCTGAAAAAATATTTAAAGGTCAAAAAATGGTCTTAAAAGTGGTTGTATGGCAAAAAAACACCATTTTTCGACGTTTCTCATCAAGCTCTATCCAATGGCATTAAAAAATTGTTAAAAAAGCAAAAAAATTTTTCTGGGGGGTATTTTGATTTCTGGCGGGGGGTGGGGGGCACACCTGGGCGTGGGGGGTTTGGGGGGTATGCACCCCCAGAAACCAAAATACTCCCCCCAGAAATCAAAATACCCCCCCAGAATTCAATTTTTGAAAATTTTTTTCGCTTTTTTCGCAATTTTTTGATGCCAATGGATAGTGCTTGATGAGAAACGTCGAAAAATGGTGTTTTTATCACCATACCATCGTTTTTAAGGCCATTTTTTGACCTTCAAAAAATCTTGCACCCCCCCAGAAATTTCTTGCTGCCCACGTATGGTGGGGGTATTTCAACTTCTGGGGGTGTATACCCCCCAAACCCCCCACGCCCATGTGTGGTAGTTACTCGCGTCAGTTGTTAAAATAAATTGATGATCATCGTCGAATTTAGGCAGTTGCAAAATAAGTAAATGCTTTTTTCAGAAGATCAAAAGCAGCTTGGTGTTCGGCCATCCAGCGAAATTCAACATCTTTGCGAAGAAGATGGGACAATGGTTTAGCAATTTTAGCAAGATCTTTAACAAATTTTTTAAACCATTGGACTAAGCCAAAGAATTTTCGCAAAGATTTAACCGTTTTCGGAACAGGATATGCGACTAAATCGGCGACCTTAGACAAATCAGGAGCAATGCTGATCGAACTAATATTATGGCTGAGAAATTTTACTCTGGCGTGGGCGAGATGACACTTATCAGGTTTAACCCGTAAGTTAGCGTTTTGAAGTGCAATGAATACATTTTTGAGATATCATCAATATAAACGAGGCATGATTTCCAGTTGAGACCACACCTGGGCGTGGGTGGGTTTGGGGTATGCACCCCCCAGAAACCCAAATACCCCCGAAATCAAAAACCCCCAGAATTCAATTTTTGAAAATTTTTTCGTCTTTTTTGCAATTTTTTGATGCCAATGGATAGTGCTTGATGAGAAACGTCGAAAAATGGTGTTTCTATTGCCATACCACCATTTTTAAGGCCATTTTCGACCTTCAAAAAAATCTTGCACCCCCCCCCAGAATTTTCTTGCTGCCCACGTATGGTTGAGACTCTGCGATAACCAGCTCCTTTAGTCTCTGGAAATCTGCGGGCGCATTTTTTAATCCAAAAGGAAACACATCAAATTCATAATGGCCAACAGGGCATATAAAAGCAGTTTTTTTGCAAGATTCATGATTGAGTGGAATTTGCCAATATCCAGATTTTAGATCTAATGTGCTAAAATAAGCGGCTGAGCCTAGCATATCAAAATAATCATCGAGTTGCGGAAGAGGATATACTTGCGTTTTAGTTATGTCGTTTAAACGGCAATAATCTAGAACAGGCTGGAGGGAACCGTCTTTTTTCCGATACAAAATTAGGGACTAGCCCAGGGGCTTGTCATAGGCCAAATAATTCTATTCACAAGCATTTTGTTGATGATTTTTTGCATATAAGTTTGTCGAGAATGTTCGACACGATATATTTTTCCAATGATGGGAGATTTATCTGCGGTATCAATATGATGTTTAACCAAGGGGGTCCTTCCGAGAGGCTCATTTTTTAAGGCGAAAATAGAATCGTATTTTAGACAAAGTTCGTGAATTTGTTGTTGTTGCTGCAAATTAGCGGCAGAACCGTGTAACACTTTATTTATTGACGAGAAAAGTTCTGGTGCCCTATTGTCTGAATTGGCGACATGAGACACCACAACTTCAATGTCAGAGGTTAAAGAACCAATAATATCACCAGTATCGATGTGAATGGGCGCTTTAGAGATATTACAAACGCAAACAGGAAAAATAGGTTGAGATGCGTCAACTATCGAAGGAGCCACAAAAAGTGAGGTTTTTTCCATGAAATCAGAATTTGGTTCAAATAAAGCAATATCGAAATCACAAGAACCATGACTAATATATCCTGGAGTGATTAATTCGTGTCGAGGTTGAATAATAACTGGTTCAGGCAGCGAAACATGCACACACACAACACCAGAGATGGGCGTGTTGGTTTTAGCGCGAAGTTGAATTTTTTCGGATGGTGATAATAATTTAACTTTTATACCATTTAGAAAAGCACAACACTCAATAGGATTAACCCACATTAGAGCGGATTCACAAAAATCAAACCCTAACAGGATATCTTCCGGCAAATGATCTATGATAGATACTACCATGGGAATTGAATGCTCAGCGATGGTGATAGTCATTTTAACTTTATATCAAACGACAGCAGTGATTTCGCCTACACCATGAACAACTTGAGAAATTTGTTTAGGCGGTAAATTAAAACCAAGGCATAAGAATGCAGATGTGGTCATCATGTTGACCTGCAAACCCATATCAATTAGAGCGGGAACATCAACGCCATGAATATTAATAGGAATAGTAGGCAAATTTGTCCCGGCGTGATTTACAATAAGAATATTAGGATTGATCATTTTAATGGGAGGCTAATTTAATTTTTCATAAATCGCGAGACAGCGCTGCAAACGCTCATATTCTTTGAGAAACTCTTGCGATGCAAATAAGTTTGGACGCACGCTCGTTTCTTGCGCTTTTGCAGTAACCGGGTTTACATCATTAGGAGATGTAGGGGTTGGCTGCGGTGGGGGCAACGTTACGGTGGGTTGGCGATCAGCAGCATACATAATAAATGGGCGATTAGCAGCATTATCAGTACGATAATTCGAATTATAATATGTTGCACGTTGTTCAGTAGGGAATTGAACATAAGGACCATTTTGTCACAACTGGTGCGAATAATGGTTAGGCGTCTTGTATTAATTCATGGTTCAGTAAAGAACTTCGAAGAAGTTCTATAGAAGTTCTATAGATGTTCAATAAAGAACTTCAAAGAAGTTCTATAGAAGTTCGATAAAGAACTTCGAAGAAGTTCTATAGAAGTTCTATGGAAGACTGTCGAACTTTGAAGAAGTTCTATAGAAGTTCCATAAAGAACTTCGAAGAAGTTCAAGTTCTATAGAAGTTTGATAAATAACTTTGATCGAAGTTCTATAGAAGACTGTCGAACTTCGATAACACGCTAATCGAAGTTCGATAAATTTTCAATAGAACTTCGATAGAATGCATATGGAAGTTCGTCTAACTTCGAGACGAAGTGCTGCAAATCTTTAATAGAAGTTTGATGTTGTGCAAATCGAAGTTCGGCCTAAGTTCGACAAACATTTTATAGAACTTCGATAAAGAGCAAATCGAAGTTCGACAGATCTTTTAAAGAACATCAACGAAAATACAAGTCGAAGTTCTGAGAGACCAAAAAATGAGGTCATAGAAGTTTGAGTGAGCAAATAGCAAGGGTCATTTAAATTTTAATAGGTACCTAAGTACCAATGCTCCTAATACGTGCTTCCTTGTTGAATAATAACCTTGAATTGTATTGATTTTCGGTAGCCCATTTCCGAGTCATGTGAAACAGACTATAATTAATGCATGCGCCTACGTAATTTATGCTCATCTTTATTGGCGATAGCATGACCGTGCATTCATCTGTTTAGCGACCCAAAGACGTTTTTCTATACGCACCTTCAAAACGTTCTCGCTAGAAAAAGATCTATGACTTGACTTGATTGACATTTGGAAATATAGGAAGATGTTTAGTTGCAAGAAATGGATAAGGCAAAGCTTTTTGCAAGCATAAATCGATAAGATCAAAGCTCACGCTTATGTTCAAATCGAGCTTTATTAATATGAAATTTAATTTTGTCATTTTCAACCAAACTTTACAGGTATAAACAAAGCAGCACAATTGCGATTTAAATTCTGAAATTAGATGAGCGATATTTTTCCAATTTATAACGCTGCTTCGAATGAAGGAGCTCTTTTCTAATATTTAGTCTTTGCTTAATTTTATGATCATTCAATAAATGTTTCAAGTTCGAAAACTTCAATTTTAAAATTTTACGACAATTTTAATTTTAAAAATTGGATTTGCACGGCATATTATATTTTAAAAATGTAATAACTTTGAAATTTAAATTGAAATTTCAATTTTAAATGCTTTTTAGAATATTAACAATTTTTTAAATGAAGATGAAAACAACTGTGTAGGTATAGTGGGTTTGATGCAAGTTCGGTCGTTTTAGAACTTTTTCCGGCACTGGCAGATTGCGATTATAGCATTTATCTGATTTGATATATAATTATCGTGAACCTCGGCTTAGTGTCGATTAAAATTCTTAGAATTAATGCACGAAGTTACAAGTGAAACAAACTACATAGTTTACGAAGCTGACATGCGCTATGCAGTAAGAAATATGCATAGGTATAGACAATTAATGAGCACAGCTTTTTGTACATTAAGTATACCTACCTATGTGATTCGGCTCTTTACTGTGTATGCGACGCTAAAAGCAGCATGTAGGGAGCGCACATTATGCTATTTATCATTCCTAGTGCTTAAAGTCGTTCGTGCCTAATGATGGGGTTGAGGTTGGCTGCTTTGACAGAAATCTATCCTATTGTAGTTCCACGTATTTGATGACGAGGTCAACATCACAAACCTACATACATGTACGAGTATATGTACGCACTCTGTGCAGGCAGGCCGCAAATAAGGCATAAATTGTTTCATCCTGAGTGGATAAAAAAATCTGTTTTTCTTCCTCATAACGTAGTATGGTGGCAGGGCCTAAAAGCTACACTCTGGGCGTGGGGGTATGCACCTCCCCCAGAAAACCAAAAATAACCCCCCAAAAATCAAAATACCCCCCCCAGAATTCAATTTTTGAAAATTTTTTCGTTTTTTCCGTAATTTTTTGATGCCAATGGATAGTGGGTGTTTTTATCGCCATACCACCATTTTTAAGGCCATTTTTCGATCTTTCAAAAAATCTTGCACCCCCCCCAGAATTTTCTTGCTGCCCACGTATGCCTAAAGTATAATCTACAAACGGAGTTACGGAATGAAATTGGGAAACTTTATTCAGGTAGCCAATTTTAATTAATTGACTGAATTAGAAAAAGGATGGGTATACAATATGCGAGATAATCAAAAACAAGATGGAAAAATCAAATTTTTATTTCATTGTTTCGTGAATTAGGCGAAATTAAATTGAAATAAAAGAAAGTGTAGGCTGAAAATTTTTCGATATACGTAGGTGCCCGATTTTCGCTTTTTGACAAATGTCCTCAATTTAAAAACAACTTTAGAATAAATATGTCTTTACAGAATAATTATGTTGAATTTTTTACAATCTAATACAATTAACAAACCATTTTCACTGTTTTAACATGTGTTTTGAACCTTTAATGGTTTGCTTTATGATTTTCGAGTCTTATCAATTAGTAAAAATTGTTCAATTAAACACATTACGTCGACATGGATGCATTAAATGAATGAGAACATCGGCTAATTGGCTTGACTATGAATACAAATGCCCGTTCGTTAGGTTGGGTTCCTAGAAAATATCGATTCTTGCCTTTCATATGAAAATTTTTACCTGCGCGTAAGTCGGACGGACTGTGTGTTCTGTCCGTTTGACCATCAGTACAGCATCTTGCATTAAATAAGCATTGCCTACACATGCCACGATGACATGTCCAATGACCCCTGCCCTATCGTGATGTCCTTTCTACTCGCCATTGTTTGATTCAACTCATAAATCAACTCAAGCGCACATTCATGATTTGCTATACAGTGTAATACTGTAATACTAGCGAACGAGATGTCGCCATACCTGGGCATGGCGGGTTTTGGGGTATGCATTTGCACCCCCAGAGGGTATGCGTATGCACCCCCAGAAACCAAATCTGGGGGTGCACGGTACGAGGCCACCACCAGAATTCAATTTTTGAAAATTTTTTTCGTTTTTTTCCGCAATTTTTTTGTGGCCAATGGATAGTGCTCGATGAGAAACGTGTATTTTTCGTCATAACACCATACCTGGGCGTCGGGCGGGGGTGAGACAGGAGGATATGCACTCCCCCAGAAACCAAAGTACCCCCAGAATTCAATTTTTGAATTTTTTCTGTTTTTTCGCTATTTTGTGATGCTAATGGATAGTGCTTGATGAGAATGTTGAACGCCCACCTACGGTGGTCGCCAAACATAACGAAAAATAAAATTAATATGGACATTCAAGTTTAAACATTTTCAATCAGATGCAAGAGCTTCAAAACGCGATTGTGATCTAGAATTTATAATTCCAACCACATTCAGAAATTGATTTTAATGTGATATCAGAAGTCCAGACTTAACACTAATGAACTAAATACTTAAGTTAGCATTTAAAAACAATATTTTTGAAATTTTACGCGTCTAAAATTAAAATTTCAATATGAAGTTTCGAGTTATTTCATTTTTGATAACATAATATACGTACGAAAACCAATTTTTTAAAATTAAAATTTTTGTAAAATTTCAAAATTTTTTGAACTTGAAATATTTTTTGAGGGATCATAAAATTAAGCTTAGACTAAATATTAGAAAAGAGCTCCTTCATTCGAACCAGCGTTATAAATTGGAAAAATATCGCTCATCTAATTTTAGAATTTAAATCGCAATTGTGCTGCTTTGTTTATACCTGTAAAGTTTGGTTGAAAATGACAAAATTAAATTTCAGATTAAAAATCCTCGATTAAACATAAGCGTTTGCTTTGATTTTATCGATTTATGCTTGCAAAAAAGCTTTGCCTTATTCCATTTCTTGCAATTAAATATCTTTCTGGATTTCCAAATGTCAATCAAGTCAAGTCGTACATAGATCTTTTTCTAGCGAGAACGTTTTGAAGATGCGTATAGAAAAACGTCTTTGGGTCGCTAAACAGATGAGTGCAAGGTCATGCTATCGCCAATAAAGATGAGCATAAATTATGTAGGCGCATGCATTAATTATAGTCTGTTTCACATGACTCGGAAATGGGATACCGAAAATCAATACAATTCAAGCTTATTATTCAACGAGGAGAAGTTCTTTATCGAACTTCTATAGAACTTCTTCGAAGTTCTTTATCGAACTTCTTCAGAACTTCTTCGAAATTCTTTATCGAACTTCTATAGAACTTCTTCGAAGTTCGACAGTCTTCCATAGAACTTCTATAGAACTTCTTCGAAGTTCTTTATCGAACTTCTTTGAAGTTCTTTATCGAACTTCTATAGAACTTCTATAGAACTTCTTCGAAGTTCTTTACTGAACCATGAATTAATACAAGACGCCTTATCAAAATGCGAATTTTGATAATCAGCACGCAAATTTGGTTGATATCTGTTATAATTCTTCGAAAATTTGAATGTGTTTGTCTTGGATCAAAACGATTATCATTATATGAATTATTTGATGAACAATTCTGCTTAGGATTACAAAATCGAGATTGAGAATATTGTCAATTTTGAGAATTAGAACGCAATGGCGAGCAATTTTGCTGCAAAAAGAACGCAACTGGCTACGATTACAAACCATAGAATTGTTTCTATCACGATTGGAATAATTATTATTCAATGAACGTTGTTGCTGACGAGTAAAACATTCTTCATAAATATGACCAGTGCGCTTGCAATAGGTGCAATATTTTTGAGAAGAATTTTTGGGTTTTTCAATGCACGATGAATGATAAAACATTTTCTGGCGCGAGCGATTGGGCTCATTTTGATTAGACACGCAAAATGTATCTTTTGGTATTGCGCCTCCCGTTGGGGTGGCTGTTACCGATACATATGGCGTTAGCGCTTTTTATGTGCGTATTGGGTATTAGCAAATTCAGCATTTAATGCATTATCAAAAAATTCAGTCAGCGATGGTTGAGGCGCGCGATGATATGCTTCATTAGATATTTCGGGTAATAGACCTTTTTCAATTGATGACGCCAACAATTTATTATAATGGTGAGGATCAACTTCAAGATCAGGTTGCAATTTTATTAATTCTTCGCGGATCAAAGGATAATACAATTTAACCGATTCATTAGGCTGCTGTTTATGGTCTAAAAATTGATTGAATAACGTCTCGGTGTCCAATGGACAAATTTCAGCTATTAAGGCGTGTTTCGATTTTGTATACGACCGTTTTATATCAGCAGGCAACAAATGAAATAGACGCAAAGCATAAGGATCCAAAAATGATGACATAAATTTGATGCAACCGATTTGTCGATATATGTTTCAGCAAGCGATTTGAACTCTGCGAGAAATGCTTGTATGTCCGTTTTATCCACATGAAAAAATTTTTTATTAGCAATGGCAATTTGCATTGTTGCATAAAAGGACCACAATTTAAGGTATTGGCAAGATGTGATCGACTATGCGAAGAATCGGATGAAGAATCCGAATTGTGACAATGAGGATGACGGTGTGATTTACTTTTATGGCATGAATGACGGCTACACAAGCGATCAGAACTACTCAAACTTTTGTCAGAAAATTTTACACGACATCACTTTGCGGGTGACTCAGGTAATTGCGCAGATGAATTTTGTGGATTATTAGGTTCGATATTTACACCAGACAAATTAAATTCTTGAGGTGGAATTTCTATATTTGAAGAATGCAAAATAGAATTATTTGGATGGAATTTCGATATTCAAAGGATTCAAAACAAAATTGTTTGGCAGTAATTTGACATTTGATGGAAAATATTGCAGCGGAGGAGGGTTTAGCAATGGCTGCGAAGTCAAATTCAACAAATTAGGCACAAAAGACGGCGCATTTTGATTCAACGAAAGCAATGGCCAAGATAACGACATCTGTGAAATTGGTGCCAACGTCTGCAAAATTGCGGGTAAATGTTCCGCATAACCCGAATTCTGCAACGGTTGCGAAGCCGAATTTGAAGGGTTATGAGATAATTCAGCCGATAAAGGTTCGCACTTCGAAAAACTGGGCGCAGAAGTTTCGCAACAATTTCGGAATGCGACCGAGAATTGTAGATGGTAACGTATGCATGTTCTGAGCAATTAGAATGCTGTGCATTAAAATCAGAAAAATTTTTGCTATCGATAGAGTGGTTTTCGTGCTGAAATGGATTAATTTTGATGCAATTAGAAACCGATTGCGGCTTAAGTAGATTACTTAATTCCGCTCAAAGTTTACGCATTTCTTCCAAATTTTCCTGCTTATCTTGATTTACGCGCAAAGAAAGATGAGAAAATTGCCTATGAATAGACTGAAGCGTTTCTAGAATAAGTTCATTAGTGATGCTAGGTTCGGTGGGATTATTTTCGGCATTTAGGCTTGGGTTATTATTGCACTCTACGTTGTAGGCTGGATTACACGGCTTGGAACCACACATGGGCATGGGGGGATCTGGGGGGGGTCTGGACCCCCCCAGAAACCAAAAGACCCCCCAGAAATCAAAAGACCCCCCCAGAAATCAATTTTTGAAAATTTTTTTCGTTTTTTTCGCAATTTTTTGATGCCAATGGATAGTGCTTGATGAGAAACGTCGAAAAATGGTGTTTTTATCACCATATCACCATTTTTAAGGCCATTTTTTGACCTTCAAAAATCTTGGACCCCCCAGAATTTTCTTGCTGCCCACGTATGCTTGGAACCAGTTTCCTGGTTATTCGATGTATTAAGAATGTGAGTATTATCAATGATCGTATCATTTGATGGATTATCGCCTACAACATTAGCAAAATGACTAATGTTTGATCGAACATTACTGGTTATATACTCGTCATCACACCTGGGCGTGGGGGGGTTTGGGGGGTATGCAAGCATACGTGGGCAGCTAAAAATTCTGGGGGTGCAAGATTTTTTGAAAGTCGAAAAATGGCCTTAAAAATGGTGGTAGGGCAATAAAAACACCATTTTTCGACGTTTCTCATCAAGCACTATCCATTGGCATCTAAAAATTGCGAAAAAAACGAGAAAAATTTTTCAAAAATTGAATTCTGGGGGGGGTATTTTGATTTCTGGGGGGTATTTTGGTTTCTGGGGGGTGCATACCCCCCAAACCCCCCACGCCCAGGTGTGGGTATGCACCCCCCAGAAACCAAAATACCCCCCCCCCAGAAATCAAAATACCCCCCCAGAATTCAATTTTTGAAAATTATTTTCGTTTTTTTCGCAATTTTTTGATGCCAATGGATAGTGCTTGATGAGAAAGGTCGAAAAATGGTGTTTTTATCGCCATACCACCATTTTTAAGGCCATTTTTCGACCTTCAAAAAATCTTGCACCCCCCCCCTAGAATTTTCTTGCTGCCCACGTATGCTCGTCATCCAAATGTGAAGCACGCGGTGTATTTAACGACGGGGTAATTTATCATTATTCGCATTCGAATTAGAGTCGGCATGTTTGGCATGTAATTGGCGAGTCTAATGAGATGGAGTCAAAGGTTTTTTCTTCCCTAGAGGCATTCGTAAAGTTTTCTTCCCAGCCATTTTTAGGTATCGAAATGTCCAAAAATATAGTGTTGGGTAAGAAAAATTTGACTAAGTCGAAATTTTGCGAAAAATAAATTTTTCGAATTTAACCTTTTTCCGCCTCGAAAAAGGGGCTTTTCACGTTTATAGTACTTGCTTACTCTGGGTAAGAGGTAACCAACGTGAAATAGGAAAAAATATATGTACGGCTAAGCCTAAGCAGCGTATTGCGTGCGAACTTAGAGCGAATGTAAGCAAAAAACCTAGGTGGCAAGATATATTGTCGAGGGAAAATGATAAGGAATCGTCACCTGAGGGTTGACGTATATAGAAAAATAATCGCGTCCTCGATGTTGTTGTCACTTCACATGGGCGTGGGGGTTGGCGGGTATGCACCCCCAGAAGTTGAAATACCCCCCCCCAGAAATCAAAATACCCCCCCCCAGAAAGAAATTTTTTTTGCTTTTTTAGCAATTTTTTGATGCCATTGGATAGAGCTTGATGAGAAACGTCGAAAAATGGTGTTTTTTCGCCATACCACCATTTTTAAGGCCATTTTTGACCTTTAAAAATTTTTTCACCCCCCAGAAATTTTTTCACCCCCCAGAATTTTGGTGCTGCCCACCTATGGTCGTCACCAGAGGGTCAACGGAAATAGAAAAAATATTTGCAAAGTTGCCACAATACACAAAAATTTGCCACAAACGCTTACTTAAATGCGCACTGCCGCAGGCGCGGACGATACAATAACAAAGGTGAACGATACAAAAGACATGTTTATAAAACCAAAAAATAATGATTTTTGGGTAGAAAAGTAAATTTTAAGATGACTGGCCAGGTTGGTTGCAGCTAGCAACCTCGAAGGGAGACTAACCAATGTAAATACAGCAGTCCAGTATCTACTAGAGCTATACAGACATGGCTCGTATTTGCCTTCAGGACTTACTCAGGTACATAAACTGCTCTCAGCACTGGTCAGGTTTGCAAGACTGCTAGGCGATTCTGAACCCATTGACCCTTGTAGACCTACGGCTGCAACTCCCTTGGTCCTAATATTGCTGACCGCTTCTTGTCGGGAATTTCAGCAGCTATGCCCTAAATCCTAACACTCGTACCTACCTATAGTTTGTTTCACATGACTGGTCATAAATTTTATAACTATCTCCGACGATAAGCTGACAGATTGCGGTTATAGCATTGATCTGATATATTATTATCGTAACCCTCGGCTTACTGTCAATAAATATTCTTAGAATTTATGCACAAAGTTATGTGAAACAGACTATAAATCCCGGAATGCTCGCAAGGTCAGTTGACCTCTCTCAACCCACTGAAGTTGATGATTTAACTTCTTTTCTGAGGTCCGAGTAAATTGAAAGTGTTTTTGGTTCCTAATTTGTGTAGTACTCTGAATTTCAAATACAACAACAGCGAGCTCTCAACTGGTCAGTCATCATAAAATATTAAATATATTTTTAGCTATTTTCGGGTTGAGAAAAGATAGGAGAATTTCCACAAAACAAATAAAAGATAAGACCATAAATTATTTACCCTTTTCCACTCTGCTAAAATCCAAAATAAAGTAGTCATTGTAGCCGCCCTACCAGCCCTCGATGTACCTTATCACTGAGTGGTTATTTTCCACTTTTATTACACGAATGTACCAGCACGGCTGTAAGCCGGCACAAAACAGTAATGCTAAAGCTAAAACGCAACAACGCCAACTCGTCAGAACTCCGACTGACTATCCTCTACTGGGATGACTACAGTAATGCAACTTCAACGAAAACAGATTAACGATTAAAATTACTTTTTACCAAATAGAATGTCCTAGAAGCTTATAGCGGTAACATAGGTAAATTACTGCTGTTAACATATACGTAACTCTACTTTACCGGACAAGTACCTAATTGAATTTTGAATTGAAAAATAGGGATTAATTGAGAACTGAAGGCATAACCTCGAACTAACACATCGCAAGGATGGCTGCTCGAATAGTCATGTAAATACAGTAAAACGATGTCGTCTGCTGGCTTCCGGTAACTAATGGTAAAATGTTTGTATCGCGTAACTATCGTAGTTACATTACTATAACAGAATACTGTACGGTTTAGGTTGTTGCCACAAGTTGTTAGGATGCGTCAAAGTTAAGCAAAGCACAATAAACATTAATAAGTTTGAAGCAACCAGCTGATGTGTACGAGAGCATAATTGAAGAAGCCATTCGCGTTGTGAAAAACTAATACAGTAATAAAAGTTTAGCGAAAATGAGGTTGCATGAAATAGAACAGACTTTAGGCTTAAAAAACAGCATATGTGGAACAGGCTGCTTCTTTACAATTCCTTTTTAACTTACTTATATGGTGCAAATTCATATGAGCCACTGTGGATAAGAATCAGATAGTTCATTTCAATGATATGTCCCAGATTCCGACCAAACTTTATACATAGGTTTACATATGAGTTATTAGCCTGTTTGATATGTCCTCTTCTAAGAGATATGGCTTAATAAAAATTAAAGCACCCAAAGGTGACAAGATAACTGGGCATGCCCCCCCAGAAAAAGCCCCTTTTCTTCGCCGAATCGATCAATTCTTTTTTGCTCTGTAAGCAGACAATTTCCGCATCTAGCAGCGCATTATGTATGACCGCTTCGCTACGTTTAATTGCTTTATTTTATTATACAGCCTTAGGCACAGTAAGATAAACAAGATAGGTAGGTAGGTATAGGTACTTACATATTGCATTTGCATATAATGTACGAGAAGGTACGAGTACGTGTTTTCGTTAAACACTTCACGCAGTAAGTACCAAATCGCAGTAAGTTTTGCAAATCTTTGGCGAGAGAACGGTTAACAAATAAATAAGAGCAACTAAAACTAAAACCCAATTATCGATTTAAGAAAGATAGTTGCAAGCACACATGGGCCTGGGGGGTTTGTACCCACCAGAAGTTAAAACTCCCCCAGATTACTGTAGACACCCAGAATTCTATTTTTGGTAACATTTTCGGCAATTTTACCCATCCTGACCCCCAGAATTTTCTTGCTGCTCACGTAGGTTGCAAGGGAAGTAAGCGCTAATTGCCGTTTCTCCGAATATCAGAATACGATTTTTAAACGATTGGACACTAAAATAACTGGGATTCGACCACACATGGGCGTGGGGGGGGGTTTGGGGGTATAGACCCCCCAGAAGTTGAAAACCCCCCCCCCCCAGAAATTTTTTTTGCTTTTTTAGCAATTTTTTGATGCCATTGGATAGTGCTCGATGAGAAACGTCGAAAAATGGTGTTTTTTCGCCATACGACCACTTTTAACACATTTTTTTGACCTTTAAAAATTTTTTCACCCCCAGAATCTTGGTGCTGCCCACCTATGGATTCGACTCATTTACTAACTGCTTTTCCGGAATGAAATATCACAAATGCATTTAATAACTTGAAATTGAGAGGATTTTAAAAGCCCAGCAACTGTCCCAAGACGAATCCTATTCCACTAAGATAGTCATCGGCTTAGACTGATTTCAGGAAATCAAAGCGAAATAGGATACAAATTAAAAATTGAAAATAACAATACCAAAAAGAAATGTACAAATCAAGCGATTAATCAATTCTGATAGTTTCGTACTCAAGTTCTTGAAGTAAAAGCGTATATACTACTTTAAGACAAATGTTAGCACAAAAATCATCGTTATCTTCTACAGTATATCAGAATAACTGGCACCTATTAAATTATATTTTCATATTTTTAGTATACTTTAATTGCTAATTTCATATTTTTAATGACTAGAAAAAATTCAAATGGGGTGTTTAGCAATTGACTTCAAAGTTTAAGTAAGGTTCTAGAGATCTTGCAATGAGCGAAAATATCACTATTTGAGAAAGTCAGATGGAAATAGGATTGAAAATCGAAAATTTACGACAAAAGTACTGAAAAACAGTACAAATCATGTAATTAATTCTGATAGTTGCTGATTTAGTCCCTTGAAGACAAAGACTAGCATTATGAATAAAGAATAAGTGTTCAAAAGACGCGGTTACATCATAGATGCACAAGGTCAGGGTCGGCATAGCAGGGAGGAAATCCCAGAACAGCAAATTAAGTATTCACGATTTCGGTTGTTATTCAAACGACGAAGATGGTCAAAATAGCTTATAAAACGATATTTCGTGGTAATACCGCATTTTAAAAGCACTTTTAGTCCATTTGACTGAATTACATCGTTTTTAAGGCTAAAAATAGATAAATTGACCAATTTAGGACGCTTTTCGACTGAAAAGCACATAAAAGTATTAATTCAGATGAACGCTTCAATTTTCATTCATTGCACAAATCAATATAGCTCAGAGCAGATTATATACCCAAAAGTGGACCTACATGACATGACAAGCAAGCAAAATGACCCGTGTATAAATAATTCAAGTAGGCATCAAACCGGGCATGAGAATCACTAGAAGGCTGCTTCTCTCAAGGCGCCAAGCCAACGTTGTTTTGAGCACATATCTGGTGCCAACACAAAAATACCCGAAACTTCAGGTCTGTTGAACGAAAAATTTTCGGTAAAAAATAATCGATTTTGGATGACGTATAAGCATAGGTGGGCGGCATCAAAATTTGAGGGGAGAGGGGGTGTGCAAGATTTTTCAAAGGTCAAAAAATGACCTTAAAAATGGTGGTATGCCGAAAAAAACCCCATTTTTAAACGTTTCTCAACGAGCACGATCCATTGGCATCAAAAAATTGCGAAAAAAACAAAATAAAATTTCAAAAAATTGAATTATGGGGGGGGGGAGTATTTTGATTTCTGCGGGGAGGGGTTGCATACATCCGAACCCCCCACGCCCAGGTATACACATAAGTCTTTGACTTTTCTTAAAAAAGGCAATTTTTTGAAACCTCCAATTTAATTTTGCTTTACAAACTAAAAGAATAACATAAACGACATGTATGTAGCTCGAAGATTAAATCTCAAAAATGCTAAAATTGATTAAAACAGCAGATTGTCTTCTATCAGATTAAAATTTTCGAGTGCATTAGATTCTAAGAGTTGGCAGGCATGCTAAGAATTCGAAAAATAAACACGACAGCCAGTGCTGTCTATTTCACGAAAATTTATGCATAGATTTCTTATACACATGTACATAAGAGCACTTTACTGAAGCATCAATAATCACGCCTACTGCACTTGCTGAAACTTTTTATTCTGCAAGAATAGATTTCTGTAATAGTGTCATTCTCAGACATGCACAGCATTGGGGGAGGGGGATTGAAAATTTTAAAGCAATTGTGGGCCAAAAATGGCCAAAACTCGTCAAAAAAGATTGTTTTTCGGCGTTTCTGATGATCCTTTATATTTCTAGAGCATATAAACATAGAAAAATTAAAACGAAAAACAAAAAATTCGAGTTAATTCAAGAGAATATAGTCAAAAAATGAGTAAGTAGCGCGAAGCGCCAAAAATTTGACACTTTAGAGCAAACAGATGGCTGAAAACGCTTAAAACAGCACTTTTTCTATGAATTTTTTGAAAACTATTGAAAAATCGCAAATTCTGGGGGATGGAGAAGTTAAAACTTTCCTAAGGGTAATGAAAACTTCCAATCCCCCAGATCATGTATGGAATTCCATGTGGAATGGATCAGTTTTGGAAATCGGTCGCTACCAGACATGCACCTGGGGGTTGGGGGTCTAGAGGTCTCCCAGAATGGAAAAATGAGAAATTTTATCCCAAAAATGAGGCGAAATTGAGGCCGAAAATGATTGAAAATCGAAAATATTTTTTTAAAAGTGCTTTAAATTGATCAGAAACTGTGTAATAATATAATTTCAACGCTATTTTAGCGCTTATACCAGCTTTTGAGGTCATTTTAGCCCGAAAAAAGCTCGATTCCTGACCCCCCAGATCAAGTGACCCCTTCCTTCGGCCATGCTGTGCATCTATGATCACTACTGAAACATCTTCAATTTTGTTGCAAATTGATGGGTTTAATGTGAAACGAAGCTTTAGCATCAGAAATGCTTATCCGAATTATTCTTGCGTAGATGTACGTAATTTAGTACATTTTTGAATTTTCAATAAAATATAAATTTATACAGAAATATATAAATTTGTAAAAAGCAAAGAAAATGAAATTCCAATTTAGTAGGCAAATAAATTTTTATTTGCTTAATTTTTATAGAATTTTAAATCTATAATAAATTAGATTTATTTGATAAAGTTAATAAATGAATTCAAATAATTTACGCTCGCACAAACGAACTTACTCAAGTGACTTAACTTCTGTGCTACTCTTCATGAATTGATTGATGCGATTTAAATGCAGAGAGATAAAAGAATTACGTTACACTAGTTAGACCACAGAAATCAAAACGAGCCAAAAAAATTGGAAAAATTAGGGTACTCGCCAGTTTTTTTTGTATTTGGCAAAGATTTTTCCCGATGTACAAAGACGTTTCGGGACCGTCTTTGTACATGTACAAAGATTTTTGGGAAGGCAAAAATTAGAAAAAGGTCTAAAATTCGCAAAAATTTTCGGGAGTAATTGTATGATTCTATATATCTTTTAATGGCAGAAATAACATTTCAAAAGGAAAAATGTCAAACTTTCCGGCGCTTCGCGCCGTTTTAAGACGATTCTTGATGATTTTTGCCTTCAGACACCCAGAAATGAGCTAAAATTCACTAGCAAAAGTCTAACAACTCTGTTTTTACGACACTAAAATCGCTACTGTACCATATTTTAGTACCCAAATATTGATGTGTACAAAATGTATAAAGACTTTTAGGGACCATCTTTGTACATGTACAAACGGACCTTGTACAAAAAAACACTGGTACTCACCGTTCTAACAGTATCTGAAAACAAAGCCGAAGATCGACGCTATCGATGGAGGAATGATTTTTCAGAGAAAGGCGGTCGGCAGGAATTTTGAAGGATGCATGTTTGACATAAATACTATGCACCGGAGAGGAAGTGACATCGTTTGAAATGAATAAAGAAACCAGGCGTTTGTCTAATTGCATCCAATAAACCATCCAATCGACATCCGTGTCCCTGTGTCATTAATGCCAAATTATAGCACGTGTATAAGCAAATTTAAAATGAAAAATAATATTTGTATTTTATGCTTGTCTGGAAGTAAACTAATCGTGAAACGCATAAAATGCAAAAATTTGTATTACAGACTCAAAAATGATACTGCGATTGCAATATGGTGATTAAACTTCGTAATAAACGTTATTGCGCTGATGATTTGAATTTAACATGAACATGAATAAGTTAATTTTATCCTCAAAGTGCAGAAATAGTATACTAAATTATCAAATACATAAGCAGCTCTTATTTCCTATCTAAAATCTTAAAAAATCAGAAAGAGATGCTCGAGATTATACAAAGGTTGATTTGGAATGTTTAATGTGCGCGTTTGGAGCCAAATATGCAGTAATTACGATATTCGGCGAGAAACGCCAATTTTTTGAGTCTTTGCTTGAAAATAGGCAAAAAATTTAAAATTTCCTAAAAGTCTCTGTAAGTTTTACAAGGATGGCCCCAAAATCTTTGTACGAGCCTCAAAATTTCTGCCCCGTACAAAAAAGCCTGCATAAGACGTAGTTGTGTGCATTATCATATCAATAACAGAAGAAAACGACATCGCCCGACGTTCTATGTAATTACGTAGGTCGAGCAATTCTTAGCAAACCGTTAGGACTGCTAAGTGTTCAATTTTGTGACGATAACTATACATATGTTTCAAGGAACGACTTAATATATGTAAAAATGCGCTATGCGTCATAATTAACAATCAACAATAGTAAAAGAGTTTGTATTGTGCATGATGGCGCTCTTGATAATTCCTTCAGCCTCGTTATTTACTTGCAGCTTGTCTTGAATCCTGCGTAACGTAATAAAAAATTGCAGAATTCGTTCAAAATTAAAAAGATTCGAAAGATTCAAAAAAGGTGCTAATAAACAAATAAGTTAAGAATGCAAAGTACGTAATTTAACTAAGGCTTTCATCCTAAGTTCTTTCGTGGCAAGCATATATCTTGGAGGGGTTTTGTCCACACATGGGCGTGGGGGTCTGGGGGAGTATCAGGGTTCCCACAGACTTCCACAAAAAAATTCCCTGACTTTTCCCGGTTTTCCAGGTCATTTTCAAAAAAAATTCCAGGTTATCATATATCATGCAGACTATACCAAAACAGAAAAATAGCATAACAAAACAATTATTACCAAACGCATTAATGTTTATTCACAAAAATTTCATATTACAAGCAGCGTTTCAAATCGGCAATTTTTGACTGTAATGAATCCTTTTCAGAGTTCAGAGCCGATTCAACTTTTTTCTTTTTCTCTTCTAGGTCTTTAATTTCGAGCGATATCTGTTTCCTTTTTCTTCCTTCAATATCTTCAGCTAACTTCGCTCTTTTTTGCTCTTGCAGGTACTGTTCGTAACGAGATCTACTTTGCTTCACGCTTTTTATCAATTCTGTAGAGATTCGAATTTCAGACATACCACCTGATGTCAATATGAAGTCGTAAACAAGTCTCTGGTTTACAATTGATGCCTCCCGCAAGTTTTCAAGCAGTAAATCGTCATTGACGCTAAAGCCACTTTCCACTGTGGCGTTACCGTGGGATAAAATTAGCAGCTTTTTCACAACAATGAACAGTTCACCAAACGAATTCTTTTCAGTCGTCCACTCTGACCAAAATTCGTCTAGCCGAGCATCCTTTTCATTGTAGGTTGATGCTGACCCCAAAAACGCTTCTGAGACTAGCAAAGCCTCGTACTGATAACGGGCTGCGTCCACTACAGTTGAAGAAATTCTGTTGGATTCAAAGAGGATTTGCAGGCAAATGTCCATTCTTTCTGTGGCCAAGGAAATGGAGCCTGATATTATGCTGGGATGCAACGCACTTAGGCCTCTTATCAATTTATATTTGAGAGGGCAACGTTCGACGATTTTCGTGACGACACCAACAATGAAAGCTTGGCACTCGCTTTTGAATTTAAATTTTTGTAAATCGGAAGCTGAAGTAGGCAAAGCTCAAAAATTTTAGGTAGGAAACCGTAAACGTCGTGTTTTTAATTTAATATAATGGACATTACGTTTTTTAAGTTTATTTCAGTGACCATCCTCCTGAAAGGCTAAAAATAAATCTTCAGAAATTAGCAATCAATCAAGCAACGTTGTCGGATTCGTAGGCGAAAAATTAAAATTTTTAATTAAATAAAATTAAAGTCAGCTAATTAAAGCAAAATTACACATAATTCCAAAAAACGTCGAAAAAACCCCGGTTTAAGCGTTCTTATCGATCTTTAGGTTTAAATGCCAATTTCTTTCGGCGCGCCGTTACCAAAGGTGACCAAAGTTCTGGGGGTGCAAGCTTTTTTCAAAAGTGAAAACATGGCCTTAAAAATGGAAGTTTGGCGAAAATACACAATTTTTCAACGTTTCTCATCGAGCACTATCCATTGGCATCAAAAAATTGTGAAAAAAAACCAAAAAAAACTTTTTGCAAATTGAATTCTGGTGGGGGTATTTCATTTTCTCTGGTGAGGGGTGCATACCCCAAACCCCCACGCCCAGGTGTGGTTAAATCCCAAACATCCAAAACAGTTAATTTGACGTTCACGATTTTTTTGCTGGTTTTACGATCAAAATGGTTAAAATAGCATATAAATGATTCTTTCGTGGTAATATCGCATTATAAAAGCATATTTTCAGTCCATTTTGACTGCATTATGTCACTTTTAACACTAAAAAATGCGAAAATTCTTCAATTTTGGGCGTTTTTTGAGTAAAAAGTACTTTAAAAAACTAATCTGGCTCTAAGCACCGAGTGAGGATATGCAGAAAAGACGATTCGAGAAAAAGTAAGAATGCATAAACCATACAGTCCAATAAGTGTGATAAAGAGAGGCAGACACTCGAAGAATTCATAAATCAAATAGTTTATTAGCTCAAAATTCTACACAAATTACATTAAAATAGATTAACAAAAGTAATGTCGACAAAATATCAAAAATACAGCATTGGTTATGCACAATGAGAATTACAATATAGGTACCTATATCAATTAACAAAAATTAGAGCATGTTAAAAAAGAACAAAAATTCGAACATTTGAACAAAATCTCGGTGAATTCCCCTGACTTTTCCCTGTTTTCCAGGTTTTCCAGGTTGCCAAAATAATTCCCTGACATTCCCAGGTTTTCCAGGTTTTCCAGGTTCTGTGGGAACCCTGGAGTATGCACCAGTGATCGGACCGAGGCCGCGGCCTCGGCAAGGCTCGGCGTTTATTGGAGCCTCGGCCTCGGCGCCGAGTGCGAAGCTGAAAAGTGCCGAGGCGCCGAGGGTTAAAATCAAATTTGAATAAGTTTAATATATCCGTTTAATATTAACTATTTAGAATGCATCTGCAGTACACCGGCTGTTTTTTACCTATTGGCTTTTCTTATGGTTTCAGTCGCGTACCCAGTTACACCAAGTTACGTACAGCAAAGTGCCAATTGATATTCATATGATGACTAAGTTTTAATTCTCATGCTCGCTACATGGATCGGAAAGTACAGTGCAGTTTCCGTCATATTACCTACCACAACAGAATTGGATGACCAGGGGCGGATTTACGAGGGGGCGGCCGCTCCCCCATCGGCCAAAAAATATTTGGCGAGATAAAGAATGGATATGCAATTCGCAATGACTTTTGGCCGTCAGTGACCATAATTTCTCAAATTTTTCCGGCGCTACGCGCCCGATGATACCTATTAATGACATTTATTTACTTTCTTGGCGACCTAAGCCATTTTCTGTTCATGTAGGTTTCAAAACAATTTTAACAGCAGAAACAGCTATTTTTGCACAGTTTTCTTCTATTTTCAATGAAAAATTTCGATGTTTCGCATCAAATGCTATAGATACAGAAAGTCAAGCAGTAAATCATGCTTCTGGACGTCTATCCACCTTAATTTCACAAATTTTGCAGCGCTTCGCGCCAGATTTTTGTTAAAGTCAAAGAAATTTAATGATTTTTTCGCACAAAATTATCAAAAATTCTAAAATTTCAAGAAAAATCTTGCGTCAAAAGTGATTTTATGTAAAAGTAAACAATGTAAAACACCAAAAAACGCTATTTCGCGCGTTAAGGGCAAATTTTCGGACCTATTTCTGACTGTTTTTGGGAAAGTTGGGGTACGGCCCCTCATTAAGAAAATCCTAGATCCGCCACTGTGGATGACTGAAAAAGCGTAATTAAACATACATTACTGTAAAAGCGAGCAGAACAATGGCTGCAGTGCTGTATTTTAGCTTATTTCGTTTGTTCGTTTATTTCTTCGACACAGTTTTCTTATTTATAGTAAAAACTTTTTAACTGCTTGTTCAGCTAGATTTTTTATTAATTTTTCGAAGTCTTCAACGCAGTATTTTTTTTGTACTCGGCAAAGATTTTTCCCGATGTGCAAAGACTTTTCAGTTACCATCTTTGTACATGTACAAAGATTTTTGAGAAGACAAAAATTGTAAAAAAGGTCTGAAATTCGCAAAAATTTTTGGCGCTTCGCGACGAAATCAGTAATTGTGTGTGCTATATATCTTTATAATGGCAGAAATTGCATTTTTTTAAAATGTCAATTTTATTTGGCGCTTCGCGCCGTTTTGAGACGATTCTTATTGACTTTTGTCCTTAGAGACCCAGAAATTAGCTAAAATACACTACCAAAGGTCGAACAACTCTGTTTTTTACCACACTTAAATTGCTACTGTACCATATTATAGCACCCAAAAATTTGTGTGTATTAAATGTACAAAGATTTTTGGGGAGACAAAAACTGTAAAAAGGTGTAAAATTTCCAAAAATTTTCGGCGCTTCGCACCGAAATGAATGATTGTTTGTCCTAAATATCTTTAAAATGGCAAAATTTGCATTTAGAATGGAAAAATGTCAAATTTTTCGGCGCTTTGAGCCGTTTTGAGACAATTTTTAGTAATTTTTGGCGTCTGAAACTCAGAAATTAGCTAAAATACACTACCAAAGATCGAAAACCCTGTTTTACCACACTAAAATCGCTACTGTACTATAAATAGTACACAAAAATGTGCATGTACAAAATGTACAAAGACTTTTGGGAACCATCTTATTCTTCACACATTTAATCTACTATTATCGAAAATAAGAATGAATTTTTTGACATATTATGCGTTTCGATTTCACTTTCACAAAATACTTGTATGTAAATGGACCTGCGTGAAATTTTTGTTCTTTGAAGTAGTGTTCTCTCAGTCATTATTCTTTACTTCAGCGATTCGATTTAACTATACTCGTATTTCATAATGTCGATTGTATCAAATGTTCAAAAACTCCTTTTTGTGAAGCACAATCTCAAAGCAGTTGGTTATAGTAGTGACTTGAAAGAATTTGATAAAAGATGACGACGACGATGACGCGATAGCATAATAAGGCGAAATAGATGAGGCCAACTCTGATTCAGATGATGGATTGTCTGCTTCATCAGATTAAATTAAGAATTCTGGCTAACAGCAATAAACATTTGTTTCACTTCGATAAAGTGTTTAATATTACGATTATTCTCTTAGCTCATGTGCATACAAAATATTCTAAGAGTACTATTTATGGGTATAGAGCTTGACCCTCGGCATTACCCTCGGCCTCGGCTTCGGCATGGATTTTAAGTCGCCTCGGCCTCGGCCGAGACCGAGGGTCCAAAAAGTACCCTCGGCCCGATCACTGGTATGCATCTATCCCCCCAGAAGGCCGAAAACCTCCTCAGAATTCAATTTTTAAAATTTTTTGATGCCAATGGATAATGCTCGATGAAAAACGTTAAAAAATGGGTGTTTTTTCGCCATACCACTATTTTTAAGAACATGTTTTTACTATGGATGTTCTGGTTCCAGGTTTTTCAAAAAATTCGGTTCCGGTTCTCGGAAAACCAGAACTTCGGTTCCGGTTCCGGCTCTTGCGTAAGTTGGAATCGACGGTTCCGGTTCCAGTTCTTCAACTAGAAAACCGTCGGTTCCGCGCACTAGGTTCCTGTGTTAAAGTATGTACGCTCTTGATCGCCTGACTTCACGGGAACATATGACGATATAACCGAAAGATAAATTATTCAGGAAGTCGTTTCAATCTGGCAACTGCACGTTTAAACAAGTTTTACGTCGAGTTGACCATTTACTATACATATATCACTGAATATTATCGATGTGTTCCTTAAATAAAATATTATATCATGTCTGGCTTTGTCTGTTCAATCTTTCATTCAGTTGAACACTATGTTTCCACTGTTCTTTGCTTATTAGAATTCGTAAATTGGTGTATTTTTTTATCCTAAAACCATCTGCCGTCGTTATTTGATCGGATAACGGTGATGTTTATACGTTATTCACTCTTTCATATTTTATTTTTTAGGCTCAGTAGCATATTTTTAGAACGTCCAATCTTAATCTGTAAACTTTTGGGTAATAAAAGATTGAATCGCTGCCTCATGTCCTCACTAAATTTTATAAAGTTCGATTTTTAATTCTAATTTAAAAAAACCGATAACCGACTCCAAGAAAGATCGGTTCCGGTTCCGCTTATTAGAAAACCGAGAAATCGGTTCCGATTCTAAGAAAATCAAAAAATCGATCTCGGTTCCGGTTCCGGTCCCAAAGATTACTGTAGTAGCGTATGGTGTTTTTACGTGACACCGGCACATCCCTAGTTTTTACCTTTGCAAAAACTTGCGCCTCCCAGAATTTTGGTGCTGCCCATCTATGGTTTCGTCCCCCAGAATTCGCGATGTTCGAAAAATTCGTTGAAAAGGTGATATTTAAAGCGTTGTTAGCTAACTGCTTGCTCAAAAGTGTCAACTTTGAAAGCTTTGCGCCATGTAGTCATTTTTGACTTTATTTTTTAATTTATTCAATTTTTTAAAATTTTTTAAATGTTTTTACCTTCCAGAAAGATGAAGCATCGTTAGAAAAGCCAAAAATAATGATTTTGACGCGTATCCACCATTCTTGAGCCGTAGGAAGGCACTTAAGAAAAATTTTTTGGTTTCACGCTATTTCATAAGCGATTTTGGGCGGGCTAGAAAACAAAACTACGAGCTCAAAAGTACGCTGAAAACCTGTTTTGGTGGCATTTTAGACCTACTTTGAGAATTTTTCATTTATTCCTTTGGGGGACCCTTGTGTGTTTCAAAAATTATTAAATTGAAAATTGGCGAAGTGAGTCTAAAACACCGCCAAAACAGGTTTTTAGCGTACTTTTGAGCAAGTACACTCAAAATTTTTCGGCGCTTCGCGCCGGATTTATTGTTTATGTATAGTTTTGTCTTCTAAACCGCTAAAAATCGTTCAAATTTGAGTTAGACATAGAGAGCATGTCAATTTTTTCCAGCGCTGTACGCCGGATTGATTGTTCAGCTAGTTTTTGCCTTCTAGCTCACTCAAAACAGCTCAAATTTGAGGTTCGACATGGGAAACATGAAATTTTTCCGGCGCTTCGCGCCGTATTTATTGTTTATATATGTTTTTTGTCTTCTAGCCCGCTCAAAACCGCTCAAATTTGAACTTGACATGCAGAATATGTCAATTTTTTCGGCCCTTGGCGCCGAATTATTCATTATCTGCATTGTTTTTCTCTGTAAAGCACAATGATTAAGTGCAAAGGCAAGAGATAAGAAATGATTCGTCGATTAAGTGATGAGAAATCAGCTTAAATGATAACTTTGCAGTATATTAATATGAAATAGAGTGAAAAATTTTTGGATTTCTTTTTGAAATTTTCCTTCATCATCGTATAGAGCTCGCCGAGATACGCTCAAACTGCCTTTATTTTCGCCTATCTCCTAATGGTTTTCGAGATATCTGGCCTCAAAAATTTTCGGCTCCCCCCGAAATAAAATCCTGGATACGGGCCTGTATATATATATATATATATATATATATATATATATATATATATATATATATATATATATATATATATATATATATATATATATATATATATATATATATGCTTGCATATATAAATTTGTACCTCAAGACTTTGACCCAGCCACTAATGCAAACTCCACCAAATTGTGATTTCAGACGGTCGTACTCGTTAAAGTATTGGTCGCTTGACAAAAATGGCAAACCGCAGCTGTTTGACAGTAATTTGGCACAACTATGATGCACGGTAGACTTGCACACTGCAAATTGTCACATAGAGAATCATGTACGTACATAAGTATAGGCACACAGGCCCGTATTCAGGGGAGGGCGGCCCTCAACCCCCAAATTGAAAAAAAATTTATTTGTTCTCTCCCAACGGTCCCCAAAGAAAAAAAAATTTGCGAAGTGCGTCTAAAACAACGCCAAAACAACTTTTCAGCGTACTTCTGAGCCAGTAAACTTTTGTCTTCTAAACCGCTCAAAATTCTGAAATTTGAGTGAGACATGGAGATCATGTCAATTTTTTCCAGCGCCGTCGGTCGGATTCATTGTTCAGCTATTGGTTTTGCCTTCTAGCCCACTCAAAACAGCTCAAATTTGAGTTATGACATGGAGAATGCGAAATTTTCCTAATTGTTCATTCATGTTTTTGTCCTAATAATAATAATAACAATAAAAATAATAATAATAATAGTAATAATAATAATAATCTTAATAATCTTAACACACTTATTAATGGTTTTGTCTTCTAACCCGCTCTAATTTGAGCTAGGCATGCAGTACATGTCAAATTTTTCCGCGCTTCCGTCGGCCGGAAAAATTTTCTGGTTGAAAGATAAGATAATGCACGAATGCAATCCAAAAACGACAATTTTCACAGTCTATTGAGAGAAGATAAATTTTATCAGAAAAATTCGAATTCTGTAATCCTAATGGATAAAACATATTGATTAACGTCAGACAACGCGGTTTGTAATAACTGGCTATCCCAACGAAATTCCAAAGAATTATCTCGAGTTCGCCCCTCCCATTGGGCGAATCCAGGATACAGGCCTGCTGCTCCACACGTGGGCATGGGGGTTTGGACCATTGCACAGCACTAGCGATCTGGGAGAAGGAGGGGTCAGCCGGTCTGGAGAAGTCAAAATTTGAATTTTTGGGCCAAAATGACCTCAAAAACTGGTATGAGCGCTAAAATAGCGTTAAAACTACGTTACTGCACAGTTTACGGTGAATTTAAAGCACTTTTGAAGAAAATTTTCTATTCTCATCCATTTTGTTTTTGGCCTTCACATTGCCTCATTTCCCTCAGAAGAATTCCCATTTTTTTAATTCTGGGAAGCTAGACCACCAAACCGTCTCCCCAACCTACATGACACGTCTGGTTTGGACCCCTTTAGATTCCAGAATACCCCACGTAAATTACGGTAGATCCCCGAAATTGAATTTTCGGCATATTTTCGCGATTTTTTTGTACTTTTGCCACATCCAGACCCCGAGGATTCAGTCGCTGCCAACGCATAGTCTGCTTGTGATTCTATGCAAATTAAGGTACAAAGCGCTTAAACAATCAAGTATATGGCGTAAGGCAAGATTTTCGTTTGAATTTTCGCTAAAGCGTGGATAAAAAGTCAAAAAGTTTTTGTGCATTGTACAAGGATAACTCTAAAACTTTTTGTAAAGCCCCAAACATACATGTAAGAGGGGAGGATTTAGGGATCTCCACCCAAAGTCGGACGTCCCCCAATTCCCCCAAAGTCAGAAAATTTTTGACCCCGACTCGATTTTTGGAAAAAATCGATTTTTTGACTATTTTAAAGCGTTTATTGGCCATTTTTGGCCAAAAATTAGTGATCATTTACCCCCCCTAAAATTGGCCGGAAGCTCCCAAATTTCGAGCCCTTACATGTATGGCCCCAAAAATCTTGACTCGCACAGGAAAAAAGCCAATGCAGCGAACAGACGTGTGCATACATGTAGCAGATTGAAATGTTAGGTGGAGGGTCACGGCCATTGCGGTAGGGGTGGGGCGGGGTTGAATGGCCTCGAATGTTTGGCCGAAAACGGTCAAAAAATTCATTTTTTTCAAAATCGGCGGGGGAGGGGTCGAAAATCTTCTGGCTTTGGGAGGATAAGGGAGACAACCAACTCTGGGTGGGGTCCCCAACCCCTTGTAACATGTATGGACAATGGACATGCATGTAAAAGATTTTGAGATCTATCCTAACCACGAAGAAAAGGGGAACCTTGTGGGGAGAAATAGCAAACCACGAAGAAAATTTCGTGAAAATCTATTTTGTGACAAAAATGCTCGAAATCATCTACGAATTGTACAGCAAAACAGCTACATACGTGCCAATTTAGAGTTTAAACGACTTTAATAGGCCACAAAGCTCGATAAAAGATACAAAGTTCACGCCTTTCAGTCCGGAATCACTTCCAAACCGGTGACCAGGAGCACGTAAGGCTATTGTTTCAACATTATGTTTCCTAGAAAAGTCATCCGTATTAATTAACAAATCTTAAAAAATAATCCACGCCTGAATTAAGTTCAAGTGTTTTATAATCAAATCTAATCACTTCGATGCTGGCCAATAAAATCTAAGTGAAAATTGTAGCAGTGTGCTATATTTATTACCATACATAATCTTGGGAGGGAGAGAAGTTCCCCCAGAAATCGTGATTTTTCAAGTCTCCAAAATTTTCTGAAAATTCGTAGCAAAGGTGCTTTTTAAGCAAAGGTGTCAAATTTTCGGCGCCATATACTCATGTTTTAACTATATTTGGTTCAATTTATTTGACTTTTTTGTATTATTATGCTCTAGAAAGATAGAGCATCGTCAGAAACGCCGAGAAACGATGCTTTTGACGCATACCACTATTTTTAGGCCAAAAATACGCTACAAAATTTCACCCCTGGAATTCCCATGCTGTGCATGTCTGCTTATTACTAATGTAACAGCGATAAAAATTCTCGTCAACCAGCATCTGAAAAACTTACTATAACACTGAGCACAATGCACGTAAAGTGGCATTTCTATCATGCATGCAACGCACATCGTTGGCTTTGATATCCAACACTTGACCCATTGATGATGTAAATCGCCTAAGTTTACTACTTCATTGTCACCCAAGCATGCATCCTCATCGTCACCGATAATTTTATCACATTCTTCGTCAGATATTGAAAAACAGTCGCTCTGTTCGCGAACTGGTAAATCACAATCTTCAACCGAGGATTTAAGTGGCACGCTGCCAGATGCAACTACAAAGTCAAACTTAATTAAAAAACTAATACTTAATACATACATACATACAATCCAACTCGAACAATGCCCACTCTGAGGGACCGAAGCTAAAGGTGTGCATTATCCGAGTGGGTGCTTTAAGCGTGTGCATTTACACATCGATACATATGTATATAGGCAATAGCCTTGTCAGCAGGTGTGCATTATCCGGAAAAATTCATTATCCGAGCGCGACTGAATATTTCATCAAACTTTTTAACTTAAGAATATTACAATCATTTGAACACTGTGCGAACTTTTTAAAGACAAAAACAATAATTATTTATCAACACTCTTGGGAAAAGGCACAGTTTCAATACATATGCACAACTATAGCTCAGTTTCATATACAATCTTGCAATACCGCTGTTATATACTAAAAATTACACTACCCGTGAAAAAGATTTCGTGACACTGACTTGTGATTGCTTGGTAAAATAAACGATACTTTCAGATTTCTCAGTTATACATATAACAACTTAAGGCACTTCACGATCCTAGGAACTTCAATTATGTAACTTTAGTTTCATAAGAAATACTTCAGCGCAACATTATACAACTACGACTGCCAAAATTACGCAATAAACAATTTTCTAAATTTCGGATAATCTTCTTTTCACAAAAAATGTGCGTGGAAGTCATAAAGGAGACGATAAACTGAGTAACAATGGCGGAGTCAGAACAGAAAATCGAATTTTTGACGTTATAGAAAGAATATACACATGAAGCGTTTTATAATCAAAATAAAACATTAGGGAAAATGATTTTCCACGTTTGATTTTTGTCTGATGCTCAAGAAACGTGAAAAAGACAGAAAAATCAGCATAACCTACCGATATTTCTCAAATTTATAAAGTTTTGACATTTTCAAACATTGCATACCTCATAGTAAAAGAAGAAAAACATGATTATTATTACCTTCTTATGTGCCATAGATGCACAAAGTCAGGATCGACGAGGGGGGGTGAAATCCCAAAATCCAAAACAGTAAATTTAACGTTCACGATTTTTTTGCTGTTTTAACGATCAAAATGGTCACAATAGCCTATAAAACGTTTTTCCGTGGTAATATCGAATTTCAAAAGCACTTTTAGTCCATTTTGACAGCATTATACAACTTTTGACATTACAAAATGCAAAGGTTCATCAATTTTGGGCGCTTTTTGAGCAAAAGTAACTGAAAGTACCAATCTGGCGCGAAGCGCCGGAAAAATTTTGACGGTTTTACTGCTTTTGACCTAAAAAATGATGCAAAAAAGGTTCTATCAGCTAAGATCGCCGGACAGTACCTGTCCGGTGACCCATTACGGGGTGGTAATATCCCCTCTCACTCTCCTATGTACATGTATGCTTCTTACACCTAAACAGCCAAAAATAGAAAGTTAACAAAGCATGAAACGTGCCAGACGTTAGAAATTCACTAACGATTACTTACTACTAAATCCATAAATAAAGTCGACTTTTGTTCGACACAGTCTGACCTTTTTTAACGGATATTGCGGTTGTGTACTTGAGTGACGGAACGAAAATAAGAATGAATTATGACAGAAATTTTACGCGAAATAATAGTAATTTAGCTAATTTTCTATCTAAAAAACTACGGATGACAGAAGAAAAGTTTTGTCTTGCTGTCCGTTTTTTGAAACCACGCCTTAAGTTCGGCCGAAGTCGGAAGCTTCAGTCGTTTACTAATCATACTGTCAAAAACTTTTCAAAAGTGAGCTTGATGTACTACGGTATCTATCAATAAACTTCTTACTTTTGAGCCGCTTATTTCCACACTGACGTTCATTCAGAATAGAACGCAAGGTAGACATTGTAGTTCATGATTTCCGTGTGATTCTGTCGAACGTCATGAAACAACTTCGCACAAGCAAACGAATCGGCCTGTTATACGTTGCGCGTAATATATATTTCGTTTTACATAGATACATTAGAGGGGCGGATTTAAGGGCATGGGGGAGGCCGCTCCCCCATTGGCTCAAAATAGTTGGCGAGATAAGGAATGGATACGTGATTTGCAATGATTTCTGGCAATCGGTGTTCATATTTTTTCTCCAAATTTTTTGGAATAATTATTTTTAATGACGTTTACTTACTTTCTTTGCGGCCAGGAAGTCATATTTCGGCGCCAGGAATAGATTTGTACAACAACAAACATTTTCATGACTCATAAAATGATTTTTGAGACAGAAACAGCTACTTCAGCATACTTTCTTCCATTTTTAAGTATAAATTTAAAAAATTTAGGATGTTTCGCGTTAAATACCTGAGAATACAGAAATTCAGCAGTAATTTTAGCTTCAAAACGTCCTTCCGCGTAAATTTCAATAATTTTTTTGGCGCTTAGCGCCGGATTTTCGCTAAAGTCGGGGAACTTTAATCTTTTCTTCGCACACGATTGTCTTAAATTTTTAATTTTTCGAGAAGTGATTCTAAATAAAAGAAGACAATGTTAAACGCCAAAAAGGTTATTTTACTTGTGAAGAGCGAATTTTTGAACCTATTTTCAACGGTTTTAGGAAAAGATAGGGTACCGCCCTCCCTTACGGAAATCCTAGATCCGCCACTGATATAATATATTATTATATTAGAAATAGCTAAGATCTATGAAACCGAGTTCGGGCATGGCACAAAATAACGATTTTCTAAAGTCCTAACCTGGTAGCTCTAATTTCCTGAACCCGTGTCAAATTGATTTGACATTTATACAAAATTAAGAAATAATAAATATAAAAATATATGAAATTGGAGACGAAGTAAATTCGGTTACAACAGATAATTGTTACTGAATTTTGCTAGATTTCTTGGTTTCCCAAAACGTTTTTTCATGAAAACCAGCCGACTCCTATTCTCGTCCTACTCAGCGACGGCTTATAGAGACAATTAGCACGCTATCTACATATGATATTGCAAGACACGTTTTTTACCACTTAATATGTCATTACGACCATACATGGGCAAAACGTACAACTTCATTCAGCCCGGTATCAACGGTAGTCATGTCGGTATCAATGGGAAGACCTGCCAGTGCCAGGCCAGTATCAATTAAAAATTTAAAAATGCTAAATAAATCGTAGAAAAATGACGGAAATATACAAAAATGACCATAAAATTAGTCAATCATCTAGAAAAAGGAACACGAACGAATGTAATACTTTTACTAGGCAATAAATGTGAAATGTTAATCGATCATGAAAAATTTTGGGATAAAAGTGTATTCTACTCTTGTAGTGAATGAGCTATAGGTATCACACATGCACACTGGGGGGGGCGGTATGGGGTATCCTCCGTACTACAATTATTCAAAGGCATACCCCCTCATGTCGTTTTGGGACCAAATCTGTTACTCGAACCATGAAAAGGCGTCAAATCACGTCTAACACTATTGTTTCCAGGTACATGTACTAATTTTTCGAGCAGTGGACTGTCAAATTAATTCATCCAGACAATTTTATTTCCTTATTTTGTGTTTTATTGCAGGTCATTCAATCGCCCTTGATCGATATTGTTTTTATGCAAAATTAAGCATAAATGTTCATAAAAAATGGAACAAAATGAATTCAGTATTAGAATGTGTCAAATTTAACAGTAAATAGGTGAAAAATACTCATTCACCCCTCCTCCCCCCCCGAGGAAACCCAGTTTACCCCTCCTAGAACTTTTGACCCTGTGCATCTATGATAGGTATTATACATGCGCATAGGGGGGGTATTACGCCCCATTGGAGGGTCAGCCAGACAGGTAATGTCCGGGGATTTTGAACTGATAGAACGTCTTTTTGCATCATTTTTGAGGTCAAAAGCAAGGAAAATATCAAAATTTTTTCCGGCGCTTCTCACTGGATTAGTACTTTTATGTACTTTTTTCAACCTAAAAGTGCTTAGAATTGATCATTTTTCAATTTCTTAGCGTTAAAAGTGATATAATGCATTCATGACAGACAAAAAACGCTTTACAATTCGAGATTACCACAAAAGACGGAATATAGGCTATTTCGATCATGTTAGTCGTTTGAACAACAAAAAACTTTGCGTACATTAAATTAACTGATTTCGATTTCTGAGATTTCCCCACCCCTGCCGACCCTAATCTTGTGCACCTATGAGAGGTATTTATAGAGGGGTGAAGAAACGTCTTATTAGCATACATGTGACAGCCTAAAATTTTGCGTGGGGGCTTCTGGATGGCCCCAAAAACATCTAAAAACGGTCAAAAGACGCTAATTTTTCAAAAAATCGGAGGGTGTCAAAAATTTTCTGACATTGGGGAGATGGGGATGACCGACGTTAGGTATCGGGTCCCCAATCCCGCTGTCACATGTATGCTTCTTAGCATACATACATGGGCAAGATAGAGATTACCAAAGGAGGTTGAAATCTATGAATGGTCATACAGTAAATTGTGGTGATTGTTTTTGTACAAGGTTTCTATGTGCAAGTACAAATATATCCCTGGAAGCACACATTCCCATAGGGGGGTGAGGGGGTATTACCCCCACCTCAGGGTCCGCGACTTGAATCACTGTCAGATGATTTTGAGCTATCAAACATTTTTTGCAATGATTTTGGGTACAAAAGCAGCGAAGATGTTAAAATTTTTTGGCGCTTCGCGCCGACTAGTACATTTCTGTTTCGTTTACCAATAAAATACCTAGAATGAAGTTAAAATGATGTTGAAAAGTCAAAATTTTCGATGAATTCTTATGTTTTTTACTTACAAGAGTGACGAAACTAGTCAGAATGGGACAAAAAGTAGATAAGAATGCAGTTTTTCACATTAAAACAGGATATATAGGATGTTTTAGCCATTATTAATATTTGACCTGCAAAAAAGGCTAGAACTCTAAATTTAGTGGTCTCAAATTTTGATATTTCATCCCCCTGAACTTTCGACCTTGGGAAACTATGCCTGATAGTCAATGTACATTCAGTACATGTAAATTTTAAAGTGCTATACTATGGTACAGAGTACGTTATGTGCTGTAAACTGAGTTTCTTGACCCTTATTAGTGAAGTCTAGTCAATGTATAAAAAACCAAAGTAAGTGTTGATACAAGGAAAATCTTGATGTTTTTGCCGTTTTCAGGCAGAATTTTCGGCCTTCTTTCCGCCGCAAGCTCAAAATTGTCTTGCAGCACCTTGCGTTTTCTCAAAATCGAACCTGATTTTTCAGACCTTTAGGTAGGGATAATACCCCCTCTCACCCCCTATGCCCATGTTTCCTTTAAGCGACCAAAATTTTTTTCAACGGCAATCTGATGCCCGGAAATATAGCACCTTTTAATTAAAAAGTCAGGAATAAAAAAAGAATTCTCCTAGATTACACATCAGTGTTTTTTTTGTACAAGGTCCGTTTGTACATGTACAAAGATGGTCCCCAAAAGTCTTTGTACATTTTGTACATGCAAATTTTTGTGTACTATAATATAGTACAGTAGCGATTTTAGTGTGGTAAAACAGGATTTTCGATCTTTGGTAGTGTATTTTAGCTAATTTGTGGGTTTCTGACGCCAAAAATTACTAAAAATTATCTGAAAACGGCGCGATGCGCCGAAAAATGTTGACATGTTTCCATTCTAAATGCAAATTCTGCCATTTTAAAGATATATAGGACAAATAATTTATCAGTTCGGCGCGAACGCCGAAAATTTTTAAAATTTTACACCTTTTTACAATTTTTATCTTCCTAAAAATCTTTTTACATTTTGTACACACAAAGTTTTTGGGTACTATAATATGGTACAGCAGCGATTTTAGTGTGGTAAAAACAGAGTTCTTCGACTTTTCGTAGTGTGTTTTAGCTAATTTCTGGGTCTCTAAGGGCAAAAATCACTAAGAATCGTCTTAAACCGGCGCGAAGCGCCAAAAAATTTGACATTTTTACTTTTGAAATGCAATTTCTGCCATTATAAAGATATATAGAACACATAATTACTCATTTCGGCGCGAAGCGCCGAAATTTTTTCGAATTCTAGACCTTTTTTGTAATTTTTTCTTCCCAAAAATCTTTGTACATGTACAAAGACGGTCCCGAAAAGTCTCTGTACATCGGGAAAAATCTTTGCCGAGTACAAAAAAACACTGTTGTACATAAAGCAAGATCGAAAATCACTAATAATCATGGCATTTCAATGAAAAAAAAACAAAAAGAAATTTTTCATTCATCGATCGCGTTAGGTTTGAATAAGCCGAGCAATCAATCATTTCTGATCTTTCAGCTGCTTCACAGTAGGCATAATCTCAGTGCGAAACGAGCGGAAATGAATAATCATTTATTAAAGGTTAAGAAGTTATGGTGATGATAGCGCCCAATTTCAAAAAATTTATCAGGTTCCGTCTCGAAAGAACTCCAATGTTATGGTTCCTGACTTTCAGTGAATAGACATGTCGTAAAAATGGTTTTCAACGGACACCCCAAAATGGATTCAAAGATACTAAACAGAGTACACAGGGTCCGTCTTCCTCCTGCGCGAATCCTGAATATGAGTCTGAGACTTTCAGATTCCTTAACATCTGCACAACGCATAAACATTGAAAATAAATTAAAAAATAATAAGTAGATGAAACAAACAATATCCGTAATTCGATGCATTGCTTAACACGTTTTAATTTGCAATACTACCCCCACCTCAGGGTCCGAGACTTGAATCACTGTCGGACGATTTTGAGCTATCAAACATTTTCTGCGTGATTTTTTGGTATAAAAGCAGCGAAGATACTGAAATGTTTTCGGCGCTTCGCGCCGACTAATACATTTCTGTTTTGTTTACCCATAAAATACCTAGAATGAACTTAATGATCTGAAAAGTCTAAATTTTTGATGAATTCTTATATTTTTTACTTACAAAAGCAATGAAACTAGTCAGAATGGTACAAAAAGTAGTTAAAAATGCAGTTTTTTTTACATTAAAACATGCTATATAGGACGTTTTAGCCATTTTTCATATTTAACCTGCAAAAAAGGCTAGACTCTTAATTTAGTGGCCCTAAATTTTGGGATTTCACGCCACCTGGACTTTCGACCTTGGGAAACTATGACTATCGGGATCAAATGTAATCGACCGGTAGCATTCTCACGTTGTCTAGTGAACCATCTAATTCTTCCACAGATGCTAGATTCATCGCTAATATAATGGAATGCACGACCACTATTTTCAGAAGCAAACAGCGACACTTGACACGCAAATTCTAAACCAGTTTCTGAACAAAACAGATAATTTATTCAGTACATTTCCTGAATAAAATACATTCACAATCTCATAAATCTAGACATATAGTAAGCAGTGTCATACGGGCTAGGGAGGGGTTACATATTTATTACTCATACATGAGCAAGGGGGTGAGGGGGTATTACCCACCCCCTGCGCTTTGGAAAACTGATAGCCATACAGCGATTTTGGCGGAGAAACCATTATTGTATAGCCTTTTTTGGGGCTCAGAAAATTAGCTATACAGCCTTTTTGAGCTCAGAAGACTAGCTATATAGTCTTTTTGAGCTCATAAATGCTATTTAGTTGTCTTTTCTGAGTTTCAAACGGATATATAGCTATTTTCTCGACTCCAAAAAGGGATTAATAGCTAGTTTTAGTCCAAAAAGGCTATATAGCTATGTACATCGTCTGCAAAGTGGTAAATTCGACTATCTTCAATGAAATTTCACGTTGGCGTTTTCGTTGAAGAAACGACAGGTCAGGACGGCAACGTAAACGTGTAAGTCGGCTTTTGGACTGGGTGTGGACGGTATTATTAAACAAGGGGATAAAGCGATGCCTTGCTTGAACCGAAGTTAGGAAAACATTGACAAATTGAACACGATTTTCGTACTTTGAACCATCACGAAAGACACGGGTAACATCGGACGACACTAGTTCGTGACGATCACAATGAGAGCTAATTAGAGATGTGACCCGTTTAATAAAACAGCATTGCATTTTTTAGAATCTCTTTCAACAACAAAGTATGATTATGAGAAAAATCAAAGAGCTTCAGATCATCAGCAAAGAAAACGACTTCACTATGCTCAACAGCTTGTGCAGAATCGTTTATAAACAACAGAAACAAAGAAGGTCCTAAAATGCTACCTTAAGGTACGCCACTAATAACTGGTTTCCGATCAGAAAGTGCGTCAAAAATTTTGACCTTTTGTGTACGATTTGTCAAAAAAGAAGTTGACCTTTTAAATAGCATTCCATTTATCCCATAATGCTTCAACTTCTCTATCAATTTAGAATAAACGACAGAGTCGAACGCTTTACTAAAATCGACATAAACAACATCAATAGGAATAGATGCGTCAAGTGATTTAACCCACATGTTTGTACGCTTCAAAAGCTGAGTTTCACATGACTTTCCCTTTTGAAAACCAAACTGTCGTGAAAAGAAACTCTGTTTATAATATACTCCATAATTTTACAAGTGACGCAACAAAGAGATATTGGACGGTAATTTTCAACTGAAAAATAATCACCCTTCTTAAAAATAGGTACTACAATCGCATCTTTCCAACAAGAAGGTACTTCACCATTTCTATAAGAAACTTCGAAAATAGAACTACGTGGCTCAACAAGAAATGGGCATACTCTTTTGATAAAATATGAACAAATACCATCAGACCCAATAGAGAAACTTTGCTTAAGATTTTGAATGGAGTTCAGTACAGATTCAAAACTAAAATCTACCTTAACATTAAGTATATCTTTGTGGCTTAAGTTTGTGGTATTAATAGGGAAACCATTGTCAACTGTAAAGACAGAAGCAAAGAATTCATTGAAAACATTCGCTTTTTGCAAGTCTGAGTTAATAATAGAGTTGTCAACAACTATATCGGGAATATTATTTGACGGATTTTTCTTAGTAATAATAAAACGATAAAAATGCTTAGATTCGGATCCTTTTTTTACGGTTTACGTTCCTAAGCACAATAATATTCCTTTATAGCTATCCTTACAAGTCTACTGTATTTAGAGTAAATATTCCTGAAAATAGGATTAAATTTAGATTTTCTCCAGAATTTTAATTTCTTTGATAGCAGTCGTCTTATATTTTTGGGATATATTTGTATTTTCAAATTATAACTGGACAGTAGTGATCGACCGGGGCGACTTTTTTGGCCGGGGGCCGGAGTCAGACAAGGAAAATATTATTACATGAAACATACTTGGGGTGGGCATAGAAAAAGAAATAATGAGCGACTGCTCCATTCAGTAGTAAATGGCAAGCGCAAAGTTAGGTGCGCCTTTTCAAAGCAAGTTTTATTACTGTTTATATCACAAGAAACATTTAGTCCAGTGTTTCATTGTCTGAATCATCAATAAATTCTGTCACTGCTATTATCACACTCAATATTATTTGAATCTTCACTACTACTACTGCTGCAGCTTGCGCCACATTCTACATGTTCATCAGCCTAGGCGCTTGGGAGCTTACACGAATTGAATCCAATTGCTCGCAAATTATGCTTCAGAAATAAGACTTCTGAAGATTTTCTGGCTTCAGTCGAATTCTTGAACCATTAGCTAAATCACGAGCTGACTTGAATTCGCGTTCGCTGGACACAGATTTAATAGGCGGGCTGCGGTATTTTTTGAGAGCTAACTTACAGAAGCGAGCATACATGATCATGGGGGGTTCGGGGAGGGGGCTTTGTTTTCACCCCCAAAAAAATTTTTCACCCCAAGAAATCACTTTTTTGAGAAAAATCATAGGAAGTGTCTAGATTTAAGCGTTTTTAGCGTTCAAATAGCTCAAAATTGTCAAATTATTGGCTCTTTGCGCCAAATTGGCATTAAATAGTCACTTTCTGACTATATTTTGGTCAATTTAATGCAATTTTTCAAATTTTTTCGTGTTTTTATGTTCTAGAAAGAAAGAGCTTCATCAGAAATGCTTTAAAATTGCGTTTTCAATGCATATCAAGCGTTTTTACGGTAAAAAAGGCACTTTAAAAAATTTTTCGATGTCACCCCCCAGAAATTTTTTACTGTGCATGTCTGGAAGCGAGTAGAAATGATGGCACACAGTCAATGCCCTAATAGAGCATAATTTTCCAAGCAATTTAAAATAAGGAACAAAGACTTTGAATATAAATGAGAAAGCTCCGATGAAAAACAGAAGTAATAATCGTTACTAACAAAACCAGAAACAGAAGTAGTGGAATCACAGAGATGTAGCGATTGGGCGGAATAGGTATTGGACGTAATAAATGAGAAATATATAACTTATGGGATCGGTCGCAATTCTGCAGTGTAGTTCACTTCCGCTGCAATATAACTACTACGCAAGAAACGCGATATAGTGGAATCACTGAGATGTAGCGATTGGGAGGAATAGGTATTGCATGTAATAAATGAGACATATATAATTTATCGGATCGAACGCAATTCAGGAGCGTACTTTACATTCGCCTATAAATAACTTCCGTCCTAATAACTATTACACAAGAAAGGCGTTTTAAAGTGGACGGTTCCCATTCAATTATATGTAAAAGTGTTTAATGTAAAAACAGTTTTTTGAAAAGGTACAATTTCCAACTAGAAATAGAGCTTAAAAGTCAAGTGAAGGAATTGAAAACATGCAGATTGTCCTGAACATTTATTCAGTAAAAGCTCATTTATACACAGTAGCAAAGATATAACAAGGACTATAAATATGGTCGAATCAGTACAGTTCTCAAAATTAACACTTGCCCATTGATAAATAAGTGGCAGTATCACATCCTGTACAAAATAAGAATTACACTAAATTTTTCCCCGGCCCCGGCCATTTTTTGACCTTGCCCCGGCCCAGCTGGGGATGCCGAAAAATGGCCGAGGATAGTCGGGGCCGGGGCCCTGGTCGATCACTACTGGACAGCATACGCGGGCAGCAAGAAAATTCTGGGGGTGCAAGATTTTTTGAAGGTCGAAAAATGGCCTTAAAAATGGTGGTAAGGCGAAAAAACACAATTTTTCGACGTTTCTCATCGAACACTATCCATTGGCATCAAAAAATTGCGAAAAAACGAAAAAAATTTTAAAAAATTGAATTCTAGGGGGTATTTTGATTTCTATGGGGTATTTTGGTTTCTCGGGGGGGAGTCCCATATTCTTTGTGACGAATTTAAGCATGTTGTTCCAGTAGTCGTTCCGATATTCTCAAGTATGATTTCAGTCATAGATATGTAAATCTGTGGAATTCGCTTCCGTACTAATATACTAATACTAATACTTTATTCGGAAAAAACACAAGGGTAAAACAAAGTCGCAAGGAAAATAAAATAGCATAAGGTAAAATGCGAAATGTCCTAAACACACAGGCAAAATAGATTGCGCTCACGTGTGCCCCATCAAAAAATTCCCGAAATCAACCTTTTTCAAATTTCTCTTAAATGTCTAAACATTTGGAGAACTTCGAATATATTGTGGAAGATCGTTCCACATTCTAGCTGATCTAGTAGCAAAACAATACTTTTTACAATTTCTAAATAGATCTGATTTGCAAATGCATTTCTAGTACGCGAATGACCATAAAATTTATAAAAATCTTCAGAAGGCAAGAGATTATTGTGAATAATATTGGAGTTTTTGAAGAATATGGTGTGAACTGATTTTGCGCCATTCCGGCAGAACTGCCATACAATTGCGCAAAAACGATACTTTGTGTCACTAAAAGACGCGGAAAAAAGAAATAAACCAAATCCATACAAAACTCACAGAGTTACGGTACTTCAAACATCATACTTCGACATTCACCATTTTGAGCCACTTTTAGGAATTTTCGCAGTTTATCAAGTTTCCAATTTTTACTACAAACATATTTTTCTACCATTTTCAAGGTCGCAAATTACAAAAAATTAAATTATACTGCGCGGAAACCAAGATTGAAGAAAAATTTTCTGTAATTTTCTGCACAAATTTTCGAGAAATTTTTTTTTAATTTTGCTATTTTTAGCATTGTTTCCATCCAGTTAAAGATTTCTACTTAAATACGATTCAAATAGCATTTTTGGATTATCTCAAAGTTCCATCCATTTGAAGATTCAAACAGTGGAATGCAGAATAACATGTACCCAATTTAGGTCGACCTAAGTATCTATACATCGACCTAAGCATCTATACCTCGATCTAAGCGGGAGCAACCTCGACCTAAGCAGCTGAAATCACCTTCTCAGATGCACTAAGCCTAAGCCTAAGCGTCATTTAAGCAGAAACTTGAATTTTTACATATCTTATCAAGTAAAATGACGGAAAAAAACATGCAAAAAATTGTTTTTTAAAATTTAAAAATTTCAAAACAAAAATTTTTTTCCGCGCAATAAAAGTCATTTTTTCGTAATCAGCGACCTTGAAAATGTCAGTTAAATATGTTTTTAGGCCAAATTCGGAACATTTTTGGTAAAATGTCAAATACCCCACTTTAATGTAGCTATATCCGGAGTAGCTTGTTCAATCGTTTTTGCTCACATCGCCACAGACTTTTCCTGATGCCCTACTTTTTGAAACACCTTAGATCCACATTTATATTCTAGCTTACATTGCCTGCCATCTGAGTGCATTTATGACAAAGTAAAGTACCGTAACTCTATCTTCACCGATATTGGTCCGTTTTCCATGAAATTTTTTTCCCGCACTTTCTTTTTGCATGTCCTCCTCATTTCAACCAATGTCGTTCCTTTCCACATACATCTGCAAGTTTTCCGTTCACTCACACCATAAAGTAAAGTTTAGCTATATTATACGGAACAATTAAATCAAAATAAATTCTACGGAGTTCAAGCCTCTCTAAATTTAAGGCTTTTAACCTTTCATCATAAGAAAGTAACCTTTTAGTAAATTTTCGCTGTACTTGTTCCAACCCTGTTGATATCAGAAAGCAAATAGGGGCTCCATAAGGGGCTCAACGCGTCACCATTGTCAAGTTACGATAATTGATCACCGGATTGTCTTATTATTATTACAATACACATTATGGGCGGTAAAAATCGCGGATCAAAAATTTACGTCAACAATCAACACTCTAAATCACCACCGCAACGAACGGGAAATTTTACTCTCCTTAATACAGAAGATGACAATAATAGTCTTTGTGTCATTTGCGCGGAGACAGTTACGGATAGTCATATTTTGGCTGTTCAATGTGGACTATGTCATAAGTGGGCACATGCTGAGTGCCTTAATCTACCATCAGCACTTATTTCATATTTCAATAGTTCGTCCTATATTGACGCTTCTTACTCTTTTCCATTCGTTTGCTCCTTGTGTAAACCCCTGTTCGAAAATTTCGCTTCTTTACCGGCTAAGATGGCTACTTTAGAATCTCGTCTAAACTCAATTGAATCAAAAATCGGCGCTTCTACGTCACCCAGCATCGTCGATATAGGCTTATTAATTCAAGATGGTCTAGAACGTGAATCAAAAAAGTCGAATGCGGTCGTATTTGGTTTCAGCCGAATCTAGCGATGACCTTGTTTCGGTTAAATCTTTAATTGATGATTATAATAAAGACTCTGATTTTTCATCTGCCGATATAACGCAGGTATTTAGAGACGGTCCCAAATATTCAGACAAACCTCAGTTTCTGAAAGTTTGTCTTTCTTCGTCACGTGCTCAACGTCGCTTCATTGGTCTTATCAACAAAGTTGTCCGCCCTGCAAATCCAACAAACGTCTACTCGAAGTTACGTGCGCGACCGGATTTGTCGTTTCTTCAGCGAAAACGTCAGCGTGAACTTAACGACGAGTTGCACCAACGACTGGACGCGGGCGAGACTAATCTATATATCGACTTTAGGGATGACTGTGTGAAGAAGAAAACTGTACGAGTCTATGATCCTCGTTCTACAGCCCCTAAACCATCTAATCCCAAATTTCGTGCTCAACATGGTCAACACGCGTCTAATATTTAGGTAAATTCGCCCCATTATTTTGTTAATATTAAATGTTTGCTATGTAATTCTCGTAGTATTGTGAATAAGTTAGGGAACTTCACTTTCTGTTAAATACTGCAAAATTCGATATATTATTTTTTGTGAAACCTGGTTAAATGAATCTATTTCCCGACAGTCTATTATGTCCGTTAAAAAATTATATTATTCTCCGATCAGATCGTAAGAATGAGCGGGGAGGTGGGAGTTTTAATTTTTGCTAAACCTCATCTTTATGCTCGATGCGTTAAAGTTCCTGCTTCTCTGTTTGTGTCTGATACTTTAGTAGTTGAAATTTTAAAAGGTGGAGATGCTATAAGATGTTTGTTAGTTTATGAGACCTCCTCAGTATGATTTTGATACTGCACTTCGGATATGTAATTTAATGTGAATGGGCTACTAATAGTTGTCATCCCGTTATTATAGTAGGGGATCTAAATTTGCCTAAAATTGATTGGTTTCATGGTACTTTTACATTTAATCCATTAAACGAATTATTTTTTGATTACTTATCAGCTAGTGGTCTGCAACAGTTAGTTAAAGAAAATACTCACGATAATACTTTGATTGATGTAGTATTTGCTGCATATAACGTTTTTAATATCCAGGTTCTTCCTCCTTTTTCAACAAGCGACCATAATTCGATTTCTTTTGAAATTTTAACTAGAACTTTTCAAGATGGAGATAAACCTTGCTTAAATTTCAATAAAGCGGACTACGAGAGTATAGCTACTTTTTATCCTCTGTTTCTTGGCCTGACATTTTTTCTACATGCTCAACAGTTAATGACATGTATAATGTTTTTTAAGTATATTAAATCCTCTTATTTTTAGTTTTGTACCTACTTTTAGGGCTAAATTAAAATTTAAATACCCTAAAAGGTTACATAAATTATTTCTTAAAACGTTCTCTATGGGATAAGTATAAAAGGTGTAAAACTCCAGGAACTAAAGTTAAATATCGAAATCATTGTAAGGCTCTACGTAGAACTATTCATAATTATTTCTCTTCTCAGAAAACAAATTGCTCAAGAATAATAATCCTAAAGCTTTCTATACTTTTGTAAATAATAGGTTAAAAAGTCGCAGTGAAATTCCTCCTCTAACATTTTCTGATAATAATGTTATAACCGATTCATTACGCAAGGCTAACATTTTTAATGATTATTTCGCTTCAGTGTTTTCTAGTGACATTACTAACGTGAATTTTCTTTTTCAGAAGCGCTGTGATTTTTCGCTTTCTGACGTTATTTTTAGTGAGGATCGCGTATTGGAAGCCATTAACCATCTAAATACGTCTATTGCAGTTAGGCCTCGATGGCATATGTAATCTTTTATTAAAAAATTGTCGTTTCAAATGATAAAGCCGTTAGTTAGTATTTTCACTGTATCTTTTCTGTCTGGAAATATTCCCGAGCTTTGGAGCATGGCACATGTTATTCCAATATTAAAAAGGGGGATCCAGCATTAGTGGATAATTACAGGCCCGTTTCTCTTTGTTGTTCTATTGCCAAAATTATGGAAAGAATTATTAATAGTCAATTGTTAGAACTTTCTTAAGGTTAATAAACTAATATCTCCTTTTCAATTTGGTTTTCAAAAGAATAAATCTTGTGAAACACAATTGTTAAAGTGTAAATTTTCATGGATTCAGTCGTTAGCTAAAAAAGAAACTGTTGATGTAATATATTTAGATTTCTCTAAAGCTTTTGATAAAGTAAATATGGAAAACTTCTTATTAAGTTAAACGGATATGGAATAAACGGTAATTTGTATGCATGGTTAAAGGCCTATTTGTTTAATCGTTCCCAATGTGTTCGCGTTAATCAGTCTTTTTCAGATTATGTGCCAGTTACCAGCGGTGTCGTCCAAGGAAGTGTCCTTGGACCTACGCTCTTTTCGATTTTTATAAATGATATATGTGATAATATTTGTAGTACGGTTTATATGTTCGCAGATGATATCAAAATTTTCAATATTAGTCGTAACTGTAAATTATTACAGTCTGATTTAGATAAGATTATTGACTGGGCAATTACATGGGATTTACCTATTTCTCGAACCAAAAGTCAAGTTCTATATTTGGGTAATAATAATCAAAAAGCTGTTTATAGACTAAATGGGGAAATTATTTCTAGTGATCCGTTTGTCCGTGATTTAGGAGTTTTGATTCCTCGAAATTTAAAATTTAAGGAACATTATAATTCTTTGATTAAAAAAGCTTTCTTTAGATGTATTTTAATACGCAAATCATTTTTTTCGCGTGATAAAGGTAATCTTGTTAAAGCTTATAGTTGTTATGTTAGACCTTTATTAGAGTATTGTTGCAGTGTATGGAACCCCTCTTATCTTAAGGATATAGATAGATTGGAAGCTGTTCAACGTAGATTCACTAAATATATTTTTGGCTATAATAATATTCTTTCTTACGAGGATCGTTTAACACAACTTAAATTGTGCAGACTTGAATTAAGACGCTTGCAGATTTGTCTGTGTATGATGTATCAAATTATTTGTCATAAATCATGTTTGGAAGCTGATGATTTTTTTGTATTTAATCATAATATTACCCGTAGCATTAATAGATTTAAATTAGTCATACCTACTGTACATTCTAATTTAGAAAAGTTTGATTTCTTTTACAAATACATCGCAGTTTGGAACGATCTTCCTGACTTCATTGTTTCTTCCCTAACCTAAACATATTTAAATCTAGATTAGCAAACTTTGATTTATCTAGATATCTTGTGGGGCGCGCGTAAAACTTGTCATTCCATTGACTCGCATGTCCCTTTACTAATTCGTAATTGCATTTATTATATATCTTGTCATTTTGTATTTTAACTGTTGGTATTAGTAATAAAAATTTTTCTTTTTTTCTTTCTTGGAGACGATCTTGTGAATTCACCTAGCTTGGAAATTTTTAAGCGCAAACTCAGTACTTCCGATTTATCTTTTTTTGTAAAGGGGCACGAGTAAGTTGTCACTTTGTGACTGCCGTGTCCCAATTGCTGTCGTTTTTATCATATGCTGTTATTATTTTTATCACGTTTCTTCTTGGACGAAGCAATAAATCCTTTGTTTTTGTTGACAAATGTAGAAAAAGTGGAGAATGAGGGAAAAATATTGGATCTATTCTATCTATATTAATGAAAACGCTGGAAAAAAATCGGTGGTTCTCTCCTTATACTACGCTCGTGAGTTCCAATACAAGCGTCTATCGGCAGGAGAGCGCGCTTGTACAAAGCGTAGCCGCAATAGTTATCGAATTTTTTCGAACTTCTTTATTTTTGCTAGGCTTAGATTTACAGGGAGGGTAGTACTCCCGCGTAGGTCGGCATCGCTCCCGCCTAGGTCGATATAAAGGCGTTACTTTGGTGAGCGCTCTTTTACGATTAGACGATCGTCGTCCTAACAACCAGACAGTAACAAGGTTTGAATTTGTATTGACTGCCAAACACACCTGAATACATATCCTGTACTAAAGAAAAATTATAACACGTCGTTTCAAATGCGGCAGGAGTGAAGTGCGTACATACATACATTATACACATGCGATTTCGCAATACGTATATTTTAATTTATAGAAAAACATTTCCTATTGTTAAGACTTCAGCAGCATTATTTCATTAAACTTTCGAAAGACTTTCACATACATAATATAACAGATGGCCGCAAGTTTATGAATAAAGAAAAATGCATACCCCATATGTGTACTACAACAACGTAGCGGTAATAGAAATTAGTGAACTGAACTGAATTGAAATGGTATATTGCTGGAACACGAGGCGACAAGTGAGTCATACATATGATGAATTAAGCTCGAATAGATGATAATATGTCGAAACAGAAGCATGTCTATAATTTTAGATAAACTCGCAACCGTTTTTCATTCATTACTGTGCTAATGAAAAACTAAAGACGAGCAAAGTAGAGCAGTCTGTCGCGGGCTGCGGCACGAGCGTCTGAAGACTACAACCGCTGCTGTACAAAACATAGTGAACTGAACTGAAATAATTCATTGCTGTCACGCGACAAATACGAAGGACGCAAGAGAGTAATAAAACATACGGTCAATACAGTAAAAATGTACTGCTAAAGACGACGAGCGAGTCGTAAAAATGACGAGTTAAGCTAGTCCTCTTCAAAATTTGGATAAGTCGCACTGGCGTAGCCAGTGGGGGAAGGGGGAATTCCCCCCCCGGGGAAAATTTTAACATTTTCAAAAAGTGAGCAATAGTGATCGACCGGGGCCCCGGCCCCGGCAATCCCCGGCCATTTTTAAGCATCCCCGGCCCCGGCCGGGGCAAGGTCAAAAAATGGCCGGGGCCGGGGTAAAATTTAGTGTAATTCGTATTTTGTACAGGCTGTGATACTGGCACTTATTTATCAATGAGCAAGTGTTAATTTTGAGAACTGTACTGATTAGACCATATGTATACTTACTTAGTCCTTGTTATTACTTTGCTACTGTGTATAAATGAGTTTTACTGAATAAATATTCAGGAAAATCTGCATGTTTTCGATTCCTCCACTTAAATTATTTTAACTAAATGCTACTTTTAACTCATTCATTCATAGCTATGGCTAAAAGATTTAGAGTTGACAAATACGTTCTATTTTTAGTTGGAAATTGTACGTTTTCAACAGACTATTTTTACAAAAAACACGTTTACATTTAATTGAATGGGAACCGCGTGCTTCAAAACGCGTTCCTTGTGTAATAGTTATTAGGACCGAGGTTAATTATCGGCGAATGTAAACTACGCAGCAGAATTGCGTTCGATCCGATAAACTAAATGTCTCAAATAGTTTCTTAAGGTCCGGAGTTGAGGGAGGGGTGAAATCCCAAATTAGAGGACCAGAAAATTAAGTGGTGGACTATTATTAGCCGACTCTATTTTGTTGTACGAGCTTCTTGTGCTTGTACAAAGATCTCCAAAAAGGTCTTTGTATGATCTAACAAATTTTTGTAGCTATATTATATAAATACATTTTTAAACATACACATTTTCGCATACTATCAGTATGTGAGAGTGTTTTTTTGTACAATGAACCTGTGTATATACATGAACAAAGATGGTACCCAAAAGTCTTTGTACATTTTGTACCAGTGTTTTTTTTGTACACGGTCCGTTTGTGCATGTACAAAGATAGTCCCCAAAAGTCTTAGCACATTTTGTACACACAAAGTTTTGGTTACTATAATATGGTACAGTAGCGATTTTGGTGTGGTAAAACAGGGTCTTTTGACTTTTGATTGTATATTTTAGCTAATTTTTGGGTTTCTAACGCCAAAAATTACTAACATTGTCTCAAAACGGCGAGAAGCGCCTAAAAATTTGACATTTTTCCATTCTAAATACAAATTTTGCCATTTCAAAGATATACAGGACAGATAATTTTTCATATCGGAGTAAAGCGCCGAAAAATTTTTGGAATTCTACACCTTTTTACAGTTTTTATCTTCGCAAAAATCTTTGTACATGTACAAAGATAGCCCTGAAAAGTCATTGTACATCAGGAAAATTCTTTGGCGAATACAAAAAAAACACTGTTTTGTACATGCAAATTTTTGTATACTTTAATATGGTACAGTAACGATTTCAGTGTGGTAAAACATAGTTTTTCGACATTTAGTAGTGTATTTGGCTAATTTTTGGGTTTCTAAATATTTGACATTCTTCCATTTTTCCATTCTAAGCGCAGTGTTGCTTATTACAAGATTTAATTCGCATATCACAATTTTTGTAATATTTCTGATTTTGTAGTACAAGTTGTTTTAGCTTTCTCAGTCGAGTTTTATGTGTGAATTCCATCAAAAGCTCATAAAAATTTCGGCACATCGCCCCGAACTAATATTATCAACTAAATTCAGGCCGAATTATCACATTAGAAGCACGGTCTTCTTTTATTCGGCGAAGATTTTTGCTGATGTTCAAAGACGTTTCAGGACCGTCTTTGTACATATACAAAGATTTTTGAAGAACAAAAAATGTAAAAGGTGTAGAATTCCTTATTGCAAATTCTACCATTTTAAAGATTTTCAGGGGGGTAAGTGGCTGCAAAAATGGAGCCGCTTACCACCCTTCCTTTGAAAATGGCCGAGAAATATACATGTGACAGGGGGTTTAGGCCATCCCCCATCCACGGTTTGAAGCCCCGGACTTCCTTGAAAGTCAGAAAATATTTGACCATCCTCCCCCATTTTTTGGCGAAAACCTGCGCTTTTTTGGCTATTTTCATGTGTTTTTACCATTTTTGATCTAGTCGCTAACCCCCTCCTTCTAAAAATGGCGAGTGACCCCTACCCTAGATTTCCAGCCGTTACATTTATACTGAGGGACCCTCATAAAATTTTAAGCGATTACATGAATGTTTTTATAGTCATAATTTATCTTTTTACTCTAGCTCACATTCTAAAATAATGTATCACTTCGTGAAATTCTAATAGTTAGGTACACTTTTGCCATACTAAAAAATTAAGTTCAAAAAATTCGAAAGGTTTTCACCAAAAATCGTCTGACAGTGACTTGTCTTGGACCCTGAGGGGTAATACCCCTCCCCCTTATAAGAATGTGTGATGTCTCATTTATTACATCCAATACCTATTGCATCCAATTGCTACAGCAGCAGTAGCAGTAGCGAAGATTCAAATGATATTGAGTGTGCTAATAGCAGCGACATAGACTTTATTGATGATTCAGACAATGAAACACTGGACTAAATTTGTATCTTGTGACATAAATAGTAATAAAACTTAATATGAAAAGGCGCACCTAACTTTGCGCTTGCCATTTACTACTGAATGGAGCAGTCGCTCATTATTTCTTTTCCTATGCCACCCCAAGTATGTGTCATGCAATAATATCTTCTTGTCTGACCCCGGCCAGCCCCAGCCCCAGCCCCCGGCCCTGGGAGCCGGGGATTTTTTCAGCCCCGGTACCGCCCCGGCCCCGGCCGAAAAAGTCGCCCCGGTCGATCACTAGTGAGCAATATGGTTGCGTGATGCTGTTCTGCGATGAAAAATCGAAAAATTCGGTGCTTTGCGCCGGTTTATCCTATTATTTGGCAGTTTTTACCGTTGTATTGGTGGAAAATCAAAAAATTAGCGCTTCGCGCGCATAAAAAGCATTTTTTCCATCAAAAACATGAGAAAATTTAATTTTTAATGGCTTAAATCGTGCAGGATGATGTGAAAAGCCCAAAAAACACGTTATTTAACGGCCCCGCGCGTTTTTAAACGTTTTTTAGACAAAATTTTTTTTTGAATTCTCCCCCTGGCGAAAATCCTGGCTACGCCTATGATAAGTCGTCATCAATTATCTAGATTCAGATATATTTAAGTTAGGGAAGAAACTTCAAAAGCAGGTAGGTGATTCCAAACAGAGATACCTATACTTTTAAAAAATTGTATGTTTAAAAATTTGAAGAAGAAAGAGGCAGTAATTATTTGCAGTCAACTACAGGTGATATAGCACACAATGTAAAATTTATGCAGTCAAAAACCAGCGGCTCAGACTGCAGGTAATATAGCACACAACGTAAAATTATATGCAGTCAAAAACCAGTGGCCTAGACTGCAGGCAATATAGTACACAATGTAAAATTATATGCAGTCAAAAACCTGCGGCCTAGACTGCAGGTAATATAGCACACAACACAATGTGATATTATATGCAGTGCTCGCATTTTAACCTGTAGTAGATGGTTTTAGAAGGCACTTTTATTTGAGATGGTCTGGCAGCTCTGCTTCTTCAATAAGGAATGTTTTTTGCGCTGCATGGGTAGCAGCTTCAATAGCTGCCCATCCACTCATTAGCGCATTTTGATGGGCCAGTGTAAGCTCTGGTCGGCATTGGTGTAGCTGGTTCACATATGTATTAAGATAGCCATGTTATAAGTACGTATACAGCAAGTATTATCCAGTGAAAGCTGCCACATAACTGGTTTGATTTGAGTCAAGTCGAAAACAAATAAGGCAGTCATCAGATTTTTCCAGTAGATTCATGTGACTGACCAAAATGTTGGTGCCAACGTTTAAAATAAGCCTAAGTTATGGGATGCGACTCGCGTCGCTCGCTTCGCTCACTCCGCTCGTCGCATCCCATTACTCAGGCTTATTTTAACCGCTGGCACCAACATTTTGGTCAGTCCATGATACTAAGCCTAAGCCTAATCAGCTGGTAAACCATCAAAACATCACAAATAGCTTGCAATCTTTATCGAAAATTAACCAGCGTTAGTCGATTGGTTATGGTTCTGGACTTTAGAGCAAGGGGTCCACGTTTTGAATCCGACTGCCAGCAACTTTCTCTCGTTTCCTCAGATGCTATCGACCACACACATACGCCCTTATAATATGACTATGTTAATACATATGTGAACCAGCTACACGAATGCCCTCTGGTCCTGCATGATAGATATTGCGTCGTAGCTGTTGTTGTTCTTGTCCTCATTCTGGGGAATTAATAATATGGCACTTATGCAGTTTAGTGCCCACCGAATTTTTTCTATCTTTTTTAACATTAGGGTACATATAGCATTACAGCATTATGATATATCTATCATATGATATATTCCTTGATTTTCATCAAGTTTTTTTATTTTTTTATTTTTTTCTTCATTTTTTTCAGATTCATAATCAACTTTTGCAATAAGTTACTTGATAGGAAAATGTAAGTTTTTGCTTCCAATATACTTAGGCTTAGGCTTAGTATATCTAAAAAGGTGTTTTAAGCTGCTTAGGTCGAGGTCGCTCCCGCTTAGGTCAATGTTTAGATGCTTAGGTCGATGTGTAGATGCTTAGGTCGATGTATAGATGCTTAGGTCGATGTATAGATGCTAAGTACCATTCCCTCATTACTTCGTTTTTATTTCTTGCAAGAAGGTGGCTTAGCCGATTGGTAACGTGTTGCGCTGTAGAGCGATAGGTCGGAGGGTCAAAAGCTGTCACCTGAAAGTTATTTTCTGTCTCGGGAAAACTCGTGTGAGAACCCTGGTGTTAAAAAAAGATGGAAAAAATTCACCCTGTATTTACCCTAATGTTAAAAAAGATAGAAAAAATTCAATGGGCACTTAACTGTATAAGTACCAATAATATATAATAATAATATTTTATTAGCAATTACTGCCGTAGAAAATGCAATAGAAATTACATGAATAAGGATATAATAAAAGATGTTGAAGGAACGAAAGAAAGTTTATCAGCATAGCATAGTAATGGCTGAGACGTACAGGCAGATCGCGCTCACGTCCCTTTAGAAACTCATCTAAACAAAGTTTAGAAATCAAACCCTTAAACCTTTTAAAAGATTTACAATCAACAATACTTTGGGGCAGAGTATTCCAGATTCTAGCCGTCCTGTTCGCAAAGTCGTTTTTCCTACAGTCCAAATGAAATTTGTGGATATAAAGCTTTATATCACTTACCGATCTGGTCAATCTGGTACCCCTTTCGGGTGCAAGTTCCAAAAGTCTTCAAAGGAAAGTATCTGTCTCTTGATTATTCTGAAAGCAAAAGTGAGATCAAAATGAAAATGCCGAGTTTCGAGTCTTTCAAGATTTAACAAACCCAACCGCTCATTGTAAGACATGTCACCTTGTCGCCATAGTATTCTTTTTGTAAATTTATGCTGAACTTTTTCAATACAGTTAATCACTGTTTTTTTTTAGCGCGGCGCAAAGGAAACCCGCCCTGCGCTAATGGGACATTTCGTTCATTAGCGCCATGCGCAAAGGCTTTTTGGGCAAAAAATTAGAAATTTAAACATTTTATACTGCATTTTGATTTAAAAATTTCTAAAATTTTTCGGCGCTTGGCGCCGACTTCTTAAGAATGAATTAATTGTGTTTGCCAACCACCGCTTTCCTGTTTCATCATAAGCGAATCCCTGCTTTAGCATCTTTGCAGTAATGAATCCTTGTTTTTGTGGTGCATGGTGCCAAATTAATTGTTTTCATTTTAAATTTATCTTTGAAATAGCCCAGCCTTGAGATACACATTGAGAAGATGCCAAAATTTCGGGCGCTTTGCATCTAATTATTGGTTTCTGTATAGCGGTTGCATTTTGCAATACACGAAAATTGAGTGCAAACTGAAAAGACAGCTTGAAGAAATCGCTCAGTCTAGTATAGGCAAGGCAATGAGAAATCAGGTATCAAATTGATATTTTTACCATTAGATTTCTTGTTCGAGTTGGAACCAGTAGTAAGAATTTTTTAAATTTCTTGCCAGAATTTATTGTCAGTCAGCAGTACATGGAGCGCATCAGAAGTTCAAAATGCCCTTATTTTTGCCTATCGCCAAGCATTTAAAGGTTTTTTGGTGCGCTAATGAGAAGCTCACGCGCAAACGCTCTATCCTGGCCATTAGCGGCTGCGCAAATGGGGGTGGCGCTAAAAAAAATCCCTGCAGTTAATATCTTTAATCAAATAAGGGTTCCAAACCACTGAGTTATACTCCAAAATGGGTCTTACATAGACTTTAAAAGCTTTTACCATTAATTCAATATTTTTTGAGACAAAGCTTTTCTGGATCAGTGATGCAATTCGAAAAGCTTTAGATGCAGTGTTTACACAATGAATGCTAGAAGATAGGTCATCACTAATATACACTCCCAAATCCTTAATAGATCCTTCAGAAACAATTAAATCTTGAAAACCCAGTTTGTAGTTGTTTCTAGGATTCCCATACCCCAAATACAACGTTGCACATTTACCATACAGTTCTTATCACGGAAATTGCAAACGCAGCACCGCTGTGATCTCACTACGATTGACCAACTACAGTAGAACGTAAGCGCTCCTACCGTAACCACGCGTGTTCGGCCATAGAAAGATTGTGTTTGGCGTTAGTAGATTGCGGCTAGCATATTGCGTTATTTGTCACACAAATGGGAAAAGAATTCTCGATCTGCTTTGATTTCTTGCATGCGTGCGTCTCAAAAGTGCGTGCATGCTGCAGGTTTAGTCCGAGAAAAAAAGGTAAAAATAGATTGGAATTTTTGTGCATATCATTATAATTCTCGTTTCCTCCATTGGAATCTTATCTAAGAGATAATGGGAATAAAAATGAAAGGAAATAGTATTTCCTGTGTGCGATCAATTGCATATTGCTCTGCCACAAAAGAGCATTTTAAAATTAATTTCAGGCTGAGAGTGTTCTGTGTTTTAAAACAAATTCATAGCCAATGAAGAGCAAAAGATTCAAAAATCATATAGGCCCAAAAATTTCTTTTGCCATTATTTATATGATTTTAAAAAGCACATCTTTTTGACTAAATCAAAATTAGAAATAAAATCAGAGCAAGTTGCTCTTATCTTTTGGAGAAAAAGGTTTTTTTAAAAGGTTTTTTCATTCTTCTACAAACCATATCTTTCACTATTATATTGCGAAATTGGGAAGAAAGAATGAATAGTGACTGTAAGCTCTAAGCTAGATAGAAAATTTAAAAAATAGTGAAATACAGATGAAAAATAGTTTTGCAAATTAATTGTACATCATCCTTAGTGGATCGCGGATAGTAGAATGAGATGACCTTCTTAATGCATAATAATACAAAGATACGGTATGCGTGTCTTTTTCTTTAACCAATCGGAGAGTAATACGAGCACGCCAGCGTAAATCAGAAAGATAAAAATAGCCAAGCTGGCCGTTCTTTTGACACAGGCATGGAAGAACGAAAATCTATTTTGTTGAAAAAATTGAACTGAATAAGCGTCTGAAGTGATAACGAAAATCTATTTTGTTGAAAAAATTGAACTAAATAAGCGTCTGAAGTGATTGGATAAAATAATTATACTTGACATGGAAAACAACTAGACAGGAATTTGAAAATTGATATTTAAAATTAATTTTAAAATGAATGAATCAATTAATTAATGATAAATCTTTATTCAATTCCTTTGTAGTTCTAAAAAGAATAATAAAATTAATCATATGTCATACCAGCACAGTATGGGGATTTTGGAGGGATGAAACCTAAATAATATTGTATTAAAAACACTGTTGATGCTCCTTCCTTCTGGCCACGAATAGCCATGGGGGCTGTGACCCCAGAAGTTGAAATACATACCCCTTTAACATGGGCGTAGGCAGGAGGGGCAGGGGGGTGGCCGCCCCCCCCTCAGCCCAAAATAATTTTGGAAAGGTAAGGAAATGCATGAAAATTGGCATCATTTTATCAAAAATTCTCAAAATTTTGGGCGCTTCAGCGCTGTAGAAGCATTATTTTTGTTCATTTAGGCGCAAGCGCTGCCAAAAAAACGTCATTTTAATAGCTGCTCCCCCTTAGCCCAAAAACAATTTTTGGAAAGGTAAGGAAATGCATGAAAATTGGCATCATTTTATCAAAAATTCACAAAATTTTCGGCACCTAGCACCGTAGAATCATTATTTTCGTTCATTTAGGCCCAAGCGCGGCCAAAAAAACGTCATTCTTAATAGCTTATTAGGAGAAAATAAAAAATTTTCGAAAAAATTAGATGTTATGAGCTTAATGGATAGGGCATGTTTGCAAACGTCAGAAAATGCACTTTATTTGGCGCCCGGCGACCATATCCCTTAATATAGGGTCACCAATTTTGGACCACCCCCTTAGAAAAATCCTGCCTACGCCCCTGCCCTCCAAATCACTGTAGACCCCAGAATTCAATTTTTAGTTATACTTTTGGCGATTTACCTTATTCTGACCTCCTAGAATTTAGGTGCTGCATATTTAAAATTGTTGTTACATAAAATAAACTAAATAATAAATATCATTATGCCTTTAAAAATACAAAATTGATAAAAAGTTCCTCATTATCCGCTTTCAAAAATATTTTGTATCTTCGCTTTTTCAGTTATTTATGATATGTACGTCAATAATATATTCAGTTCAGAAGTGTAATACATCACATAATGTCTGTCTCCTCAGGCAAGCATATAGTTCAAAAAATATTGCCCGTTCTATTATTTTGCGCAAATTTTATTCTGACCAGCCAGCTTTCTTCACAATTTTTCCTGTTCAATTAAAGTTCTTATATATGCGTATCTACCATTTTGTATTTATTCTATTCAGCGGACATACGCCTAAAAAATGTTATAAAGGCAAGGCTTGAAAACAACAAATTTTTACCTCCTGATATTTTAATACACAAGCTCACAAAGATTTCGCTCCGCGTTCTCTGGGTCTATATGATTTTTAAATCTTCTGCTCTTCATTGGCGATGAATTTGTTTTAAAACGCCGAACATTCTCAGCCTGAAATTAATTTTAAAATGCTCTTCTGCGGCAGTGCAATATGCAATTGATCGCACACAGGAAATACTATTTTCTTCCATTTTTATGCCCATTATCTCTTTGATGAGATTCCAATGGAGGAAATGAGAATCATAATGATATGCTTAAAAATTCCAATCTATTTTCATCTTTTTTCTCGGACTGGACCTGCAGCATGCACATACTTTTGAGACGCACACATGCAAAAAATCAAAGCAGATTGAGAAATTCTTTTTACCATTTGTGTGACAAGTAATGCAATATGCTAGCTGTGATCTACTAACACAATCTTTCTATGGCCGAACACGCGTGGCTATGGTAAAAGTGCTTACGTTCTACTGTAGTTGGTCAATCGTAGTAAATCACAGCGGCGCTGCATTTGCAATTTCCGTGACAAGAACTGTAACTGATTTGCAATTGCCATTTTTTGGTCCATGCGTGTAATGAATCCAGATCCGATTGTAAGAGATCAGCATTACATGAAACATTAAAAATTTTTGCATCATCAGCAAACGACATAATATCACTATGTTTAATACAATCAACTAAATCATTTATAAACACTAAAAACAATGTAGGCCCTAACACCCTGCCTTGAGGGACACCGCTAATTACCAGTTGTGGGTTTGAGAAACAACTATTTATCTTCATCTTTTGTGACCTTCCCACTAAAAATGATGTAATCCAGCTTAACAGTGTACCCGAAACTCCCAAGGATTTAAGTTTTAACAAAAGTTTTGAATGAACAACAGAATCAAAGGCTTTACAGAAATCAATATAAATAATGCCCATCGGAACTTGAGTGTCTAAACTTTTAGTCCACTTGTTTTTACACTTTAGCAGCTGGGATGAACAAGACTTGTTCTTTAAAAACCTAAATTGTTGTTGACTTATCAGACAAGTTCTGTCAAAATAGTCCATGATGATATTATTAATTATTGACCTCATAACTTTACATAAAACGCAACAAAGAGATATAGGCCTATAATTTTCGACTGAGTGGGTGTCTCCTTTTTAAAAAATGGTTGTAACCAGTGCTTCTAACCATAAACGTGGGAGCCTGCCAGTCCGATATGAAACTTCGAAAATGCTTGAAAGTGGTTCAATTAAGACAATTTTAATCTGTTTCAAAAAGTAAGCTGAGAGCCCATCAGGATCAACTAAGTGAGTGGGCTTCAGCTTATTTAAAGCCGAGGCTACAATACTGAGCTCAAACTTAACCAAAGGAGGGCGATCATTTACCTTTACAGGTTCCATATTTAGTGGTTGAATGTTGTTATCTAAAGCAGTGATTGTACAGGGACCCCGACCCCGACCCTGACCCCAAAAACCCCGGCCTAAACCCCGACCCCGACCCCCAACCGGGGGCATGATTTTTCGAGTCAGGGTTGAACCTTTTTTGGGGGTGAAATATAGCATTTTATTTGTTGGTACATAGAAGAATTGTATAAATAGCAAATAAATTCGGAACACGGACGATTCATTCACCAGCAAAATTAATATGTTAAACTCGACACTCGCGATATTTCATAAAAAGTACGCCTTGTCGCCATGTTGCTAAGACGTACATACATGTTCGCATATTTTCCATTATGAAGTGCGCCGAAATTACTGCGGAATCACAGGCGTAGCCGGGGGAATGAAGGCACATGTCTCCCGGAATTTTTCAGAAATAATGTTGATTTTTCTGGCGCAATGTGTCCAGACCATTGAGTTTAAAAAGGCACAAACTTCAAAATTTTCTGGCGCTTCGCGCCGAGTCATTATTATTTATTGTTATGCAGATCCAATGAATTTAAAAGCTTGAATCTGTTAAAATAATCCAGCACTTCGCAGCACTTTAGTGATTTAATGCACTATTAGTTCATTGAATGAAACTGCACATGCTTGTTGAACATAATAGTAAAAGTGCAAAAGTGTTTGCGTACCAATTTGTCTATTCTCTGCTTTGTTTATCTTTCTTTACAAGGACACATAATTCTATTTTAAATGAAAGGAAAGGCCAAATTTTCTTGTGTTTTTTGCGCATTTTCTGTTTTCTAAACTAGTTAATAAGAAGGCCACAAATGGGCCTGAAAATGGTAAGAACAAAATTCTCATTGATACATCTTTCGATGACTCATTGGCAGTGACCCGTTGCTGCGCTATGTAATTAGCAGAGGTCGAAAAATGCATTTCAGCTCAGAATTTTTGTGCAGTGTAGGTGTTCATCACTTTTAAGTTTTTTGGACTTAATTCAGAACCGAGATTTTGCCAATTTGCAAAAATTTTAACTTTACTAATTAAAAATTAGAATGCTTTTTTTACAAAATTTTCGGGGGTTCTGCTCTGGACCTCGCTGGTGGTGCTTGAGCGCGCCACCCCAGACCCCCTGCCATACAATCTCGTTCTACATGTTGAAAGAGATTTGTAGGAGGACAGAAAAGGTAAAACGATTAGGAATTTTTAAAAATTTTCGGCGCTTCGCGCCGCAATTAGATTCATCTGTTCTGTATGATTTAAGCGGTTTAATTGAGTTTAAAGGGTAAAAACGTCAAAATTTTCCTGCGCTTAGCACCGCCGATTATTGTCTTAGGGCAGTAAAATATGACTGAATTTCTTATTGCTTTGCGCCACTTATGATTTCCGAACCGTTTGTCAATAAAAAGGCATAAATTTTACATGAAAACGGTAAAAATTTCGAAAATTTTCGGCGCTTCGCGCCATTGGCTCCTCTACAATCAGTGCGCCATAGAAAACCGTTATGAAAAAACTGTGGAAGAATACGAAAAAGCGAGAGCGATTAGTGATTAAAATTGAAAGTAATGCTAAATTGCTAAAACCATGCTTGAACATGGAATGAAAATAAAATGTTGAACATAACCAGCTTTATTAGTATGCTCTACAAACAAGTGAAGGTATCGTTTTTATCCTTTTCAAATTGGTATGTAATCATGCAATGTTAATTTCTAATATTCAACCCCGACCCCGACCCTGAAAACCGGGGTTTTTCATCCCCGACCCCGACCCCGATCGGGGGTGAAAATCTGACCCCGTATGATCACTGATCTAAAGTGAAAACAGAATTTAAAAAAATTGTTAAAAACATTGGCTTTTTCAGTTTCATCAGAAATAAGTTGCCCATCGAACTCAAGATCAGGTATGGAACGTTTCAGTTTTAACCTGGTGTTAACAAAATTATAAAAGTTTTTCAATGATGAACCTTTTTTAATGAGTTCATTCTCTTCACTGGCATAAAAATCTGAAATTGCATTATCAACATTTTTACAAGCAATTTTATAGTCATCCGACAAACTTGTATCCTTCTTTAATTTTCGCCAAAGTCTGTGTTTCTTTCCTTGTGAATTCAGAATGTATTTCGGAAATTTGCGTTTTTTCGGAAATAATTTTTTCAAAGGAACATGGCATTTGATCGTCGAATTTAAAATATCTAAAAATACAGAATAAAAATCATCAACAGTGACACACGTTGAAAAAATATCAGGCCAGCTAACAAGTGATAGATCATGTATAATAGAAACGTAATCACCTTTTCTAAAATCATAGTTTTCTTCAGGAGAATCAACTACTAATTTTTTGGGAATAAGAAGATCAAAAGTTAGGCATCATGGTCACTAGTTGAAAAAGGCTCAATGTTTTTGACGTTAAAAACGCATGATTTGTATGAACAGAAAATCGTATCCAATATATTATTACCAGAGTAGTGTCGTGTAAACTGATGTAACCCTATTTCGTTTGTAAGCTCAAAAAATTGTGAAGAAATACTATTTTCAGGGAGATCGTTTATCCCATTTAATTTCTGGAAAATTGAAATCACCTACAGCTATAATTATCCTAGGGGTATCAGTGGCCCATT
>JAVLUZ010000303.1:118901-285791 GCA_036768485.1 Mermis nigrescens
GCTATAATTATCCTAGGGGTATCAGTGGCCCATTCTAAGAATCTTAAAAACTGCTGATCAATTTCATTTCAATTGGGAGGCCTGTAACACAAAATAACTCTGTATTTTGAGTCGAAAACAGTCATGTCACATGTAGTAACTTCAAGTAAAGAAAACTCATCCGGGATGTTTACTTTTTTAGCTGTAAAAATGATTTGAATACTATGGCGACACCTCCTCCCATCCGATTTTTTCTGTCACAACGAATAATACTGTACCCAGAGTTTAAGAGTAGTAAAGAATCGGCGTGTAATTCATTTAAGCATGTTTCTGTAATAAAAATTATGTCATACGTTGATAGGTCTAAGAGGTAGTGAAAATGTTCAAGTTTATTACATATGCTTCTGGCATTGAATAAAACACACTTCAATGCTTTACAAACAGGAAGGCTGGAATGGGAATCTGAGTGAATCTGAGAATGACCAAAAAACCTGTTTTTACACTATTTTTTCACTGGTTTTGTACTCTGTTTAGACTTCTAAGGTTTTATCAGTGGCGCATGTTCCTACGCTGACATGTTAGATGTTGAAAAAACAATTTTGCAATTATATACAATTATACAGCAGGTACATATGATACTGGTAAGAGTAGTGTGTGTGGCGACAGCAATTGCTTGCGAATTCAGATTGGTGGCAGACATGGGCTAAGCCTAAGGCATAAATGGAGCAAAAATTGCTCTGCTCGCTTCACAATTTTTGCTCCATTTATCTCAGGCTTAGCCCATGCGCTGGCATCAATGTGAATGCACATAACTAAGCCTCAGCCTAAGAAATTGGTAACCCCGCTCAGTCATAGACCCCAACGCTTCGGAGACTAATCCGAAACATTCCCAAATGCTTTTCGGAATCCTTGTTTCACATTGGTGAATAAACTTGAAGCATTTTATTTGCACTAAAATAAAACAATCCCCAGATTGAGACAAGAACAGCAACAGCTATTCACTATCTATCATGCAGGACCAGAGCTTATGCTGGCCCATCAAAACGCGTTATTGGGTGACTGGGCAGCTATTGAAGCTGCTACCCAAGCAGTGCGAAAACATTCTTTTAGCGAGGAAGCAGATCTGCCAGACCATTCCAGATTAAAGTACCTTCTAAAACTATCTACTACAGGTTAAAATGCGAGCAAAACGCCAGCTTCCCATATCAATATGCATTCAACTTGACTGCATATAATATCACATTGTGTGCTATATTACCTGCAGTCTAGGCCACTGGTTTCTGACTGCATATAATTTTACATTGTGTGCTATACCTGCAGTTGACTGCAAATAATTACAACCAAAGAAAGAAGAAAGAAAGAAATTTTATTACTAATAAACCAAATTGATAAAATACAGAATTACAAGATACATAATAGATACAAACAAATTAGTAATGGGACATGCGAGTCAATGGAATGACAATTTTTACGGGCGCCCATCTAGATAAATCAAAGTTTGCTAGCCTAGATTTAAATATGATCAGGTTAGGGGAAGATGCCATTGGTGTAGCTGGTTCCTATATGTATCAAGATAGCCATGTTATATGTACATATACAGCAAGTAGTAACTGGTGAAAGCTGCCATCTAACTGGTTTGATTTAAGTCAAGTCGAAAACAAATAAGGCAGTCCTCGGATTTTTTGGTAGATTCATATGACTGACCAAAATGTTGGTGCGAGCGTTTAAAATAAGCCTAAGTAATGGGATGCAACTCGCGTTGCTCGCTCCGCAACTCGCATCGCTTGCTCCGCTCATTGCATCCCATTACTCAGGCTTATTTTAAACGCTGGCACCAACACTTTGGTCACTCCACGATACTAAGACTAAGCCTAATCAGCTAGTAAACCAATGCAAAACATTACGAATACCTTTCAATTTTTATCGGAATTAACCAGCGTTAGTCGCTTGGCTATGGTTCTGGACTTTAGAGCAAGAGGTCCATGTGTTGAATCCGACTGCCAGCAACTTTCTCTTGCTTCCTAAGATGCTACCGACTGCACACTGTACATATGTGAACCAGCTACACGAATGTCGGAGAAGATACAATGAAGTCAGGAAGATCGTTCCGAACTACGATGTATTTGTAAAAGAAGTCAAACTTTTCTAAATTAGAATGTACAACAGGTATGACTAATTTAAATCTAGGAATATATTCGATATTACTGATTTTTCATTTTTTCGTCGAAACAGCATTTTTCGGGTTTCTAATCATCACGAGCATTGCTAGCAACCCAAAACTGGCTGCGGAGGCCAGGTCTTCATATGCAAATTAGTATAATTTGCATAGTATGCAAATTAGGCGAATTAGCATATTGCAAACTCGGTTCATGGAAAGTCTTGGGTTCATAGTGCTGCTCCTGATGATTAGAAACCCAAAAATTGCTGTTTGAGATTTCAGATTGGTGCCAGGCAATGATCTAAGCCTAAGCCACAGGTGGGGCAGAAATTGCTCCACTCGCTCCGCAATTTTCGCCCCATTTGACTCAGGCTTAGATCATTCCCTGGCACTAATTTGAAGGCACATAAACTAAGCCTAAGCCTAAGCATGTGGTAAGCACAATCAAATGATCAGCAAACATGTTTTTTACACCACTCACTGTTGCGATTCTCCAGTTCAGTGGGGCTTTGTCACTGTTATCGACCAGCTAAGCGCGATTGAAGCATTGAGATGAGTGAAAATCAGTAATAGAATAGATATCAGGGCGTGGAAAAGAACCGGAACGTTCTAGCTGCTAATCTCTTGGAAATTTGATATAGAAAAGGGGCAGCAGAATTAGTGGTAGGTATAAGCTGAAATTGATGAATCTAAGGACTTCCTATAGGGGGTATATTCGAATTCTCAAAGAACGCGTGTTGGCAAAAGCACGCTCAAACTCGACCAGGCCGCGCCTTCTGCTAGCACATACATTGAATTAAATCTAAAAACGCGCGCAAGAGCCTTGCATCTCCCTTTTATAGGTAATTTTTCCTGTGTTGCTAGATTGTTTGGCGGCAAACGATTTGATTCGCTGATGATGGATTTTGCAGCAGTCTGTGAAAAAACTAAATTTTGTGCTTTCCCTACCAATTGCATGACAGCCTCTTAAATGTTGTCCAATCAGATAGCAGCCTGCAGTGAATATGGCAAGTCATTCGATTTCTGTGATACAGTAATTTTTTGTGATTAGATGATTTCAATAAATGAAGGTACAGTATGCGCCCTGAATTTTGCATGCGCAGTCTCCATTAACTTTTGTTGCAGTCGAATTTTAGCGAGTGGACCTCAGTGGCCATTAGTGGGCCACTGTTCAGCACTTGCAGCCGATTGACGGACTGCTTTCAAACTACTGCGGCCGTTCTTGGACTGCAGTGGCCGTTGGATGCTGACTGCAGTTACTTTACTGTACATACGGAAACATGTATATATAATATCGCAGCTAGCATATTGCGTTATTTGTTACACAAACAGGAAAAAAATTTTCTCAATCTGCTTTGATTTTTCGCATGCGTGTGTTTCACAAGTGTGTGCTGCAGGTCCAGTCCGAGAAAAAAAAGGTAAAAATAGATTGGAATTTTCGTGCATATCATTTTAATTCTCATTTCCTCCATTGGAATTTCATCTAAGAGATAATGGGCATAAAATGAAAGAAGATAGCATTTCCTGTGTGCAATCAATTGCATATTGCTCTGCAGCAAAAGAGCATTTTAAAATCAATTTCAGGCTGAGAGGGTTCCGTGTTTTAAAACAAATTCATGGCCAATAAAGAGTAAAAGATTTTAAAATCATATAGGCCCCAAATTTCTTTTTGCCATTAGTTATATGATTTTAAAAAGCGCATCTTTTCGACCAAATCAAAATTGGAAATAAAATCAAAGCAAATTGCTCTTATCTTTTGGAGGAAAAGCTTTTTCAAAAGGGTATTTTACTTCTTCTACAAACCATATTTTTCAGTGTTATATTCAAAATTGGGAAGAGAGAATGAAAATTGACTGTAAGGTCTAAGCTAAATATAAAATTTAACAAAATAGTGAAATACAGATGACAAATAGTTTTGCAAATTAATTGTACATCATGCATAGTGCGCTGAGTTACGCGAGCAAGATCTTTTTGAACTTGTGTATTAAAATATCAGGAGGTAAAAATCTGTTGTTGCGTTTTCAAGCCTTGCGTTGAATATGTACATATGTAGGCATATGTTCGCTGAATAGAATAAATACAAAATGGTAGATACGCATATATAAGTACTTTGATTGAACAAGAAAAATTGCGAAGGAAGCTGGCTGGTCAGAACGAAATTTGCGCGAAATAATAGAACATGCAATATTTTTTTAACTATATGCTTGCCCGAGGAGACAGACATTATATGATGTATTTCACTTCTGAACTGAATATATTATTGATGTACATATTGTATATAAATAAATGAAGCAAGCGAAGATACAAAATATTTTGGAAAGTGGATAATCAGGAGCTTTTTATCAGTTTTGTATTTGAACGGCATTACGATATTTATTATTTAGTTAATTTTAACAAAAATTTTATGATGTACAATTAATTTGCAAAATTATTTGTCATCTGTATTTCACTACTTTGTTAAATTTTATATTTAGCTTAGATCTTACAGTCACTATTCATTCCCTCTTCCCAATTTTGCAATATAACAGTGAAAAATATGGTTTTTAGAAGAAGGAAAATATCTTTTTGAAAAACCTTTTTCTCCGGAAGATAAGAGCAATTTGCCTTGATTTTATTTCTAATTTTGATTTAGTCAAAAAGATGCGCTTCTTAAAATCATATAACTAATGGCAAAAGAAATTTCGGGCTTATGATTTTTAAATCTTTTGCTCTTTATTGGCCATGAATTTGTTTTAAAACGTGGAACGCTCAGTCGGAAATTAATTTTAAAATGCTCTTTTGTTGCAGAGCAATATGCAATTGATTGCACACAGGAAATACTAATTTGTTTCATTTTTATGCCCATTATCTCTTAGATGTGATTCTGATGGAGGAAACGAGAATTATAATGATATGCACGAAAATTCCTATCTATTTTTACCTTTTTTCTCGGACTGGACCTGCAGCATGCACACACGTTTGAAACGCACGCATGCAAAAATCAAAGCAGATTGAGAAAATTTTTTCCCGTTTGTGTGACAAATAACGCAATGTGCTAGCTGCAATACTAAAAATGTTTCCATACTTACAGTAAAAGTAACTGCAGTCAGCATCCAACGCCCACTGCAGTCCACAAACGGTCGCAGTAGTTCGAAAGCAGTCCGTCAATCGGCTGCAAGTGCATACGACATTGGACCATATGTATACTTACTTATTCCTTTACTGAAAAAATGTTCAGGAAAATCTGCATGTTTTTGATTCCTCCACTTAACTTATTTAAACTAAATGCTACTTTTAACTCATTCATTCATAGCTATGGCTAAAAGATTTAGAGTTGACAAATACGTTATATTTCTAGTTGGAAATTGTGTGTTTTCAACAAACTATTTTTACAAAAAACACTTTTACCTTTAATTGAATGGGAACCACGGGCTTTAAAACGCGTTTCTTTTGTAATAGTTATTAGGACGGAGGTTAATTATAGGCGAATGTAAACTACACTGCAGAATTGCGTCCGATCCAATAAACTTAATATGTCTCAAATAGTTTCTTAAGGTCCAGAGTTGAGGGAGGGATGAAATTCTAAATTGGAGGACCAGAAAATTAAGTGGTGGACTGTTATTAGCCGACTCTATTTTGTTGTATGAGCTTCTTGTGCTTGTACAAAGATCTCCGAAAAGGTCTTTGTATGAGCTAACAAATTTTTGTAGCTATATTATATAAATATATTTTTAAACATTTTTGGTTACTATAATATGGTACAGTAGCGATTTTAGTGTGGTAAAACAGGGTCTTTTGACTTTTGATTGTATATTTTAGCTAATTTCTGGGTTTCTAACGCCAAAAATTACTAAAATTGTCTCAAAACGGCGCAAAGCGCCTAAAAATTTGACATTTTTCCATTCTAAATACAAATTTTGCCCTTTTAAAGATATATAGGACAGACAAGTTTTCATATCGGAGCGAAGCGCCGAAAATTTTTACGAATTTACCACCTTTTTACAGTTTTTATCTTCCCAAAAATCTTTGTACATGTACAAAGATTGTCCTGAAAAGTCTTTGTACATCGGGAAAAATCTTTGGCGAATACAAAAAACACTGTTTTGTACATGCAAATTTTTGTATACTTTAATATGGTACAGTAACGATTTCAGTGTGGTAGAACATAGTTTTTCAACCTTTAGTAGCTTATTTGGCTAATTTTTGGGTTTCTGAATATTTGACATTTTTCCATTTTTCCATTCTAAGCGCAGTGTTGCTTATTACAAGATTTAATTCGCATATTATAATTTTTGTAATATTTCTGATTTTGTAGTACAAGTTGTTTTAGCTTTCTCAGTCGAGTTTTGTGTGCGAATTCCATCAAAAGCTCATAAAAATTTCGGCACTTCGCGCCGAACTAATATTATCAACTAAATTCAGGCCGAATTATCACATTTAGAAGCACGGTCTTTTTGTATTCGGCGAAGATTTTTGCTGATGTACAAAGACGTTTCAGGTCCGTCTTTGTACATGTGCAAAGATTTTTGAAGAACAAAAACTGTAAAAAGGTGTAGAATTCCTTGTTGCAAATTCTACCATTTTAAAGATTTTCAGGGGGTAAGCGGCTGCAAAATAGAGCCGCTTACCCCCCCTTCCCCTGAAAATGGCCGAGGAATATACATGTGACAGTGGGTTTGGGCCATCCCCCATCCACGCTTTGAAGCCCCGAACTTCCTTGAAAGTCAGAAAACATTTGACCACCCTCCCCATTTTTTAGCGGAAACCTGCGCTTTTTTGGCTATTTTTATGTGATTTACCATTTTTGATCAAGTCGCTAACCCCCTTCTTCTAAAAATGGCGAAGGACCCCTATCCTAGATTTCCAGCCGTTACATGTATACTGAGGGAATTAAGTTCAAAAAATTCAAAAGGTTTTCACCAAAAATCGTCTGACGGTGACTTGTGTCTTGGACCCTGAGGGGGTTCTACCCCTCCCCCTTATGGGAATGTGTGATGTCTCATTTATTACATCCAATACCTATTGCATCCAATCGCTACAGCAGCAGTAGCAGTAGCGAAGATTCAAATGATATAGAGTGTGCTAATAGTAGCGACATAGACTTTATTGATGATTCAGACAATGAAACACTGAACTAAATTTGTTTCTTGTGACATATATAAATAGTAATAAAACTTGATATGAAAAGGCGCACCTAACTTTGCGCTTGCCATTTACTACTGAATGGAGCAGTCGCTCATTATTTCTTTTCCTATGCCCACCCCAAGTATGCGTCATGCAATAATATTTTCCTTGTCTGACCCCGGCCAGCCCTGGCCCCGGCCAAAAAAGTCGCCCCGGTCGATCACTACTTAACAGCAACCTACTAATGGCCACTGAGGTCCGCTTGCTAAAATCCGACTGCAAGAAAAGTTAATTGAAACTGCGCATGCAAAATTCGGGGCATGTACTGTACTTGATCAGATGCGGTAAGGCTTTACTAACAACAGTAAAAAGACCAAACTTATGTTAAACAGATTTTCAATAATGGCATATTCTGTTGTTTCTATAAGTACGTACCACACTTATGTTTATGTTCCTCCTACATCCTGCATATGTACCAATCGTTTAGGATCATGTAATAGTCTGTTTCATTAAACTTTGAACGTCCCGCATTTACCCGAGCACACCTAATGGGGGTAAAAATTACCCCATCATGATTCTATGTAATAGATGTTCTTCATAGAATGAATGAAAAACCATCTTATTTTGTTTGTTTCGTGTCTTGCAGCTTTTACGTGATATTCTACAGTATAATGAATTACAAATAGTCTGTTTCGTTGAACTTTGAACATCCCACATTAATGTTTATGTACCTACCACATCATGTTCTTTAAACTAATGCAGTAAACGTGATATTCTACAGTATAAAGAGTTACAAGGAGTCAAACACATCCACATGTCTCTTTATTATTCCAAATAAACTTATCAAATGACTAACTGATGCTTCAATATCTGTTTGTCTGTTCAGGATCGCTTCACTCTTTCACTAGTTCTGCTTCTCCTTTGCTCTGTCATATTTCCATCAGCTTTGCAGCTTGAGTGATCTGGTTTTCTTTTCGCGGCTGCGACTTTGCTGGTCTTTGTTTGTTCTAACACCTCTATGCTTCTCCTATCACGGTTTGCTGGTTCCGAAACTCAGTCCTGACGAATAATACCCTAAATCTATTAATGCTGCGGGTATAATTAAATATAAAAAAATCGTCAGCTTCCAAACATGATTTATGACAAATAATTTGATACATCATACACATGCAAATCTGCAATGGAACAACTAGCTTACAGCAATTTGTGCAGCAAGTATATAGGTAGTATTTTTATTAAAGCACAAAAAATTGGTCATGGAACGACAAGATCTTTGACTCATAATTCGATACATCATATACATACATGAGCAAATATGCAGGCGACGTAATTCTAATCGACTTAAGTTAAGTTGCTTAATGTGTTTGTTGTAAGAAAGAGGGTTATGATATCCGACTATGTATTTAGTAAGTTTACGCTGAAGAGCCTCAAGCCTGTTTATATCTATGCATCATACTTAAGCAAATATGCAGGCGTCGTAGCGAATCAGTTTTCAATTCTGGCTTCTCTTTTCGCACTCACTGAACCTAAACAGGAAGTAAGGATCAAGCACCTTCAAAGATCTCTATTGGGGAGAAATATGGGCACTTGTGTAGCTGCTTCACATATGTATTAAGATATCTACGTTATAAGTACGTATAGGACAGCAAGTAGTATTTGGTATAAGCTGCCACATAATTTGTTTGAAGTCGAAAACAAAGAAGGCCATGTTCGGATTGTTTTGTAGGTTCATGTAACTGACCAAGTCGATAAATTAAGGTTCTGAGGTTCTGAGTTTTGGTGCAGCTGGTCCACGTTTCCGGTTGGCAGCAACTTTCTTCCGCTTCATTGGATGGCTACAAACTGCTTACCTTTGCCTTTACATTATGATTATCTTAATACATATGTGAACCTGCTACACAAATGCCGAAATAAGCCAAAAGAACAAAAAAATTATTACGGTATCTATCAAACCTGTTTTGGGGGGCTTGGTGGATTTTAACCTCCCCCAGAATGGAAACTGACCCCCTGCAAAATAGCTGAGACCATAGGTGGGCAGCACCGAAATTCTGGGTGGGGTGAAAAAATTTTCAAAGGTAAAAAAATGGTCTTAAAAGTGGTCGTATGGCGAAAAAACACCATTTTTCGACGTTTCTCATTGAGCACTATCCAATGGCATCAAAAAATCGCTAAAAAAGCAAAAAAATTTCAAAATTTGAATTCTGGGGGGTATTTTGATTTCTGGGGGTATTTCAACTTCTGGGGGGTGCATACCCCCAAACCCCCCACGCCCATGTTTGGCTGAGACCCTCTTTCAGAATTGTCAAGTTATTGTAAAACTTGTAAAAAGTCTGCCTTTTTAGCTATTTTTAACTCATTTTTGGCTCAAAACTGATAAACATTGATTTTACAATTTTATTATCTGTGATCTGTATGTCCTTTTGTTCTTTCGGTGCTTTATAATATATTTGTGTTTTACCGAATTTCGTGTATTATTTCTGGGCAATAAATATTTCCTTGTCTTGTTCTTGTCAATTTACTAGATTTTTTCAAATTTTTTTGAGATTTCTTTTACGTTTTTATCTTCTAGAAAGAGCGGGCATTGTTTGAAACGTCAAAAAACAGCGTTTTTGATGTGTTACCATCGTGTTTCAGCCCAAAAAGGCACTTCTAAGAAATTTTGGTCCCAACCCCCAAAATTCCCATGCTGTGCATGTATGGTAGCTATGTTTTCTACATGCATAGTCTCTAGACGCTCGTGGCTACGGCTGATGATGGTAAAGAGGTACTTGTACACTTTTACCCCCTATCGAATTTTTTCTTTCTTCTTTAACATTGGGGTATCTTTTTTAACATTAGGGTACATATATACACTATAAAAGAATTTTTGTCGAAAGATATACAGTTCTTGTCACGGAAATTGCAAACGCAGCGCCGCTGTGATCTACTACGATTGACCAACTACAGTAGAACGTATAGCTTCTACCATAGCCGTGCAATGCAGCGGTCATATTAAAATTGCGTTCGGCCTTAGTAGATCGCAGCTAGCATATTGCGTTATTTGTCACGACAAACGGAAGAAATTTCTCTATCTGCTTTGATTTTTTGCATGCGTGCGTCTCAAAAGTGTATGCATGCTGCATGTCCAGTCCGAGAAAAAAGGTAAAAATAGATTGGAATTTTCGTGCATATCATTATAATTCTCGTTTCCTCCATTGTAATCTCATCTAAGAGATAATGGGCATAAAAATGAAAGAAAATAGTATTTCCTGTGTGCGATCAATTGCATATTGCTCTGCCTGCAAGAAGAGCATTTTAAAATTAATTTCAGGCTGAGAGCGTTCTGCGTTTTAAAACAATTTCATAGCCAATGAAGAGAGCAAAAGATTCAAAAATCACATAGGTAGGCCCAAAAATTTCCTTTGCCATTAGTGTATAGGATTTTAAAGAAAGCGCATCTTTTTTGACTAAATCAAAATTAGAAATAAAATCAAAAGCAAATTGCTCTTATCTTTTTGGAGGAAAAGGTTTTTTAAAAAGGTATTTTCATTCTCACTACAGACTACTATTCTTCCCCATTATATTGCAAAATTGGGAAGAGATAAGAATAGTGACTGTATAGGTCTAAGCTAGATAGAAAATTTACCAAGCTGATGAAATACAGATGACAAATACTTTTGCAAATTAATTGTACATCATCCTTAGTAGATCGCGGATAGTAGAATGAGATGACCTTCTTATTGCGTATTAATGCAAACATACAGTATGCGTGTGCTTTTCCTTTAACAAATCAGGAGATTTAGGTGCTGCATATTTGAAATTTTTGTTACATAAAATGAACTAAATAATAAATATCGTTATGCCTTTAAACTACAAAATTGATAAAAAAATTCCTCATTATCCGCTTCCAAAAATATTTTGTATATTCGCTTTTTTCATTTATTTACGATATGTACATCAATAATATATTAAGTTCAGAAGTGAAATACATCACATAGTGTCTGTCTCCTCAGGCAAGCATATAGTTCAAAAAATATTGCCCGCTTCTATTATTTTGCGCGAAATTTTATTCTGACCAGCCAGCTTTATTCGCAATTTTTCTTGTTCTATTAAAGTACTTATATATGCGTATCTACCACTTTGTATTTATTTTATTCCGCTGGACATACGCCTACACACACATGTAATAAAGGCAAGGCTTGAAAACAACAACAGATTTTTACCTCCTGATATTTTAATACACAAGCTCACAAAGATTTTGCTCAGCTCCTTGGGTCTATATGATTTTTAAATCTTTTGCTCTTTCATTGGCGATGAATTTCTCTTAAAACGCCGAACGTTCTCAGCTTCTTGGAATCAATTTTAAAATGCCCTTTTGGCGGCAGAGCAATATGCAATTGATCCTGCAAACAGGAAATACTATTTTCTTCCATTTTTATGCCCATTATCTCTTAAATGAGATTCCAATGGAGGAAACGAGATTATAATGATGTGCCCTGAAAATTCCAATCCATTTTTACCTTTTTTCTCGGACTGGACCTGCATCATGCACATACTTTTGAGACGCTTAACGCATGCAAAAATCAAAGCAGTGTGACAAAAAACGCAATATGCTAGCTGCGATCTACTAAGGCCGAACGCAATTTTTAATATGACCGGGCACGCCGCGTGGCTGCGGTAAGAAGTTAGCTTACGTTCTACTGTAGTTGGTCAGTTGTAGTAGATCACAGCGGCAGCTGCGTTTGCAATTTCCGTGACAAGAACTGTAATTACTTTCAGTTGCCAATTCTGTATCATCAGACCTCTCGCTCTACAGTGCAAGACGTTAACTAATTGGCTAAGCCACCTGCTCCTAAGAATCAGAAACGGAGTAATAAGGGAACCGTTAATTTTTTCATGTCTCACAAACAACACAAAATAGCTAAAAACGGAATGGACATTGCGGATTTGATCCAATTAAAAACAGCTTAGAAAGTGCGGATTTTATCTAAATATATATGTAGTGAAAAGCATCGTGCCTAAATATTTTTCTCCACATAATTTCTGCAAGATACTTATGTGTCCAACTATCAACGTTGCATACCATAACGTGCTTTATGCTTCTGCTCAGTGTTTTTTGTAAAAGGTTCGTTTGTCATGAACAAAGATGGTCCGCAAAAGTCTTTGTACATATATTCTGTATACACAAATTTTAGGGTACTATAACATGGTACAGTAGCGATTGTAGTGTGGTAAAAATAGAATTGTTCGACTTTCGGTAGTGTATTTTAGCTAATTTCTGGGTCTCTAAGGGCAAAAATCACTGAGAATCGTCTTAAAACGGCGCAAAGCGCCGAAAAATTGGACATTTTTTTCTCTCAAAATGCAATTTCTGCCAATTTTAAGTTTTATAGAACGCACAATTACTCATTTTGGTGCAAAGCGCCTAATATATTTGCGAATTTTAGACCTTTTTTGCAATTTTTGTCATCCCAAAAATCTTTTTATATGTATGAAGACGGTCTTAAAAAGTCTTTGTACATCTGGAAAAACCTTTGCCAAATACAAAAAAACCGTGCTTTTGCTTCGCTTTTTGCCAAATGCAAGCGCTGCTGTTTTGATCGACGAAATTAATTGGGCATTTTATAGTAGGTGGACACCTACCCTTAATCATAGGACATGCTACCTATAAGATATAGGTACCTAAGTACATATTAGCGCTTGGTCACGGTTTTCCTAAGTTTTCGCATGCACTGATTCCTTTGTGACATTTTTAGACTGCAAAGATAAGCGCCTAAGTGAGTAAATTGCACTTGCCAGGTTTTGTTTCTCAGACCTGTCACTCTGCGGTGCAATGCACCACCTGGCTTTGCCACCTGGTTCTAACAGTAAGTAACGAAGTTATCAGTGAACAACCGATCATGAAAGTTTCTGGGATTCCTTGAGAATCCAGATTGGTGCCAGATATGGGCTAAGCCCAAGGCATGAATGGGGCAAAAATTTCTCCGCTCGCTTTGCTCGCTCCACAATTTCGGCCCTATTTATCTCAGTCTTAGCCCATGCGCTGGCACCAATATGAATGCACATAAACAAGCCTAAGCCTAGGACATTGACAAAGATGAGCCAATGCTAAGTCATTGGCATAAAAGATTAAAGCCATCGTTTTAGGTAAAGCTAAAAAATCGCTTTGTATCATGCTTAGGTATATTTTGTTTAACAAAAAGCATTTTATTGCAACGTCTGGGAAAAACACAAATACAAAAAAGGGATGTATTACTCGTTTATGCGCTTATCTTTGCAGTCTAAAAATGACCGACGGAAACAGCACATACCAAAACCGTGGAAAACCATGACCAATGGCTATGGTGTAATTTAGTATATCTTATAGCATGTCCTATGGTTAAGGGTAGGTGTTAATGTGCTATAGCAATGCCATTACTTGAATGATTTATGGCAGCGAGTTGATATCCATTGGGGGTAGTGCATGCAGAAATATTGTACGCCGCCCAGCAATCGGAAACAATAGTAGATTTCAGTGAAATGAATTCATTGATTCGATTATGGGCAAAAGCTTTATGCATACTCTAATGTTGTGTATACCCTAATGTTGAGAAAGATGGAAAAAATTCGATAGGGGTCAAAGTGTACAAATGCGGTAAAGAAATTGCAGTGAAAGCGTAGTAATAGCTGTTGGGCTTCTGATGGAAATTTGATTTGCACTAAAAGCGTTCTGGCCTGGTCGTATTAGATTTGCTTTGATCGATCGGATGATTATAATTTGAAGAAATATAGCTCGACGTTGATAAAAATGACTTCGCGCCTAATTATTAAATCTATTAAATCTTGCTTACGCAATGTGGTAAGTTCTGATCAGATTATTACCTATTTCAATTGCAGTTTATAACACAGTTTAATACTTTTGCGGTTTATGTGTCTTGCCTTAAATAACCGTGATTATTCCAGGGTCATTCACATACATGCACAGTATGGGAATTCTGGGGGGGTTTAAACCTAAAGTGCCTTTTCTGGGCCCAAAAATGGCCGGTACGCGTTAAAAACATCGTTTTTTGGCGTTTCTGACGATACTCTATCCTTCTAGAGCATGAAATCATGAAAAAAATTCCGAAAAAAGTCGAATAAATTGACCAATATATCGCTTAAAACATGAATATATGGCGCGAAGCGCCGAAAATCTGGCGATTTTGAGCAAATAGATAGCCAAAAACCCTTAAAAAGACACTTTTTCTACCAATTTTCAGGTAAGTTTAGGAAACTTTTGAAAAATCGCCAATTCTGGGGGGGTGAAAAATTTTTTGCGGGGGGGGATGAAAAATGATTCTGCGGGGGGGGAAACCCCCCAAACCCCCCAAGATCATGTATGGTCATTCAAATTTCAATGTCAAATCAGAGTCAAATTATCAGACCTACCTACTTTACGTAGGATGCAACTGGTAATGATGGGAAAACTAGTTCGAAGGTTAACGGAATATTATTTTGATTTTTTAATCATAATTCAAATGTTTATTTGAGTGTTTTGTCGACAAATAGAAGTGTTAGGCTAAAGTACTGCAGGATAGGTACCTGTAGGTTCCGTCAGAAATGTTTAAAATCTGATAAGAAAGTTGGGATGCTTTACAAAACTTTCATAAAATGTGAAAGTAAGGCGCGGAAAATGGTTCCATGAAATTCGGTCAAATATTGAGGGAGATATGGCCATAAAGTTCACCACTCAGCAGTGGTTAAGAATAGGCGGGTTTGATATTTTATCCTGTAAGTCGGGCTTCTCTAAATTTTTCTTATTCTCGGGCTTAACTTTAGTTAAACTATAATTTTTAGCTACTTAGGTCGGTATTGCTCCTGCCTAGGTCGACATATATATACCTTGCTGCTCAGGCCTATAGACGTTTGGATGAAAATTTGCATAATCTTTTGTAAAACAGATTTCCAAGCAAATTGATTAACATATTTGACTAGACCCTGGCAACCGAGCAACTTCACGATCCCGCAGATTAATCTGAACCAACCCCGCTAGAGTTAAAAAATGAAGCAAAATGAGGCCGAAACGGACGAAAATTGAAAATTTTGTTAAAAGTGCTTGAACTTGACCAGAAACATCGGAATAACGTAGTTTTCACGCTATTTTAACATTTTATACTAGCGTTTGAAGTCATTTTAGCCAAAAAGAGCTCCATTATCCACCCCAGCGAACGAGCAGGCCCAAAAAATGGGGTCCGGGCCTGAAATTTATACCGGGCCCGGTCCGGGCCTGGGCCTTATGTGTACTAGGTGTACGAACCAGTACACAAGTACATGTATATGATACTAGATGTGTGCATATGTTTAAGAACATAGTAGGTAGTTATATATTTATATATATGACAAATTTAGAAGTATTTAGTATTCATCTAAGCACTGACGGAATTACATCTAAATAAATACCTAGCTCTTAGCTTATAATGAGACTAGTTCAAGATGTTTCAGGCTTCGGCATAAGCAACATGGTAGAAATAAGCTATTTATCATTCATATCATGAAGCTTTCTGCATTAATCCTAAATTGCGCGTTTTTCGCCAGATTGCAGTTAAGTTTCAGAAAATACATATAAGTAAGCAGTAATGCAATTATTTTTATTCAAGGTTTCGGTACAATTGTCGCTAAGCTCATTCTAGCTTCTTTAGATTACGTTCACTACGTTTTTTGAAGAACTAAATTCTATCGGCAACAAAGGGCGCACATGTATTCTCCATGAACATTAAATAGCATAATAATTCAGGCCCGGGCCCGGCCTCATTATATGAGGCTTGGGCCCGGACGTCTGAAGACCGGCCGGGCCCGGGTACCCGGTCGATCCCTGATCCCCCCAGATGGACCATGCTCTGCATCCAAGATCATGACCGACCCCGCTGGTTCCAGTGAAGTCCTTTGACCCTGAAAAACCTGAGCGTGCCCATGTGTGTCGGGAAACAATGGACAGTTTTCGATTTGACTTGTTTCCTGCGCCTTATTTGGATAATGTCGGCACAATTTGAAAGATTCGGACTTTTTAAACCCATTTTTACGGATTTCTGATTGAACCTATATTCTACATTTACTCAGAAGTGTTAAAACAATTATACAAGGGTCAAAAATGTGTCAGGCAGGCGCCACAGCGCCATAGTGGAGAAGTATGGGAAAATGTGAGTTTTGTAATCTAAGTATTTGCATAATTGCTCTGAAAATTTTTTGAGAATAAAATCAAAAATGTCGCACCGATTCATTCTACATATTTCAAGGAAAAGGGTACTACAGTGCTTGGTGCACACCTGCTTTTCGTGTGTTGGATTACTTTGCTTGCAGTAAGCCCGTGTAGCAACGCTTGGTCGCGGTTTACTCCAGGTTTTGCATGCGCTGATTCTATTGGTCGATGATGATATTTTTAAACTACAAAATTTAGCGCAAAAGCCAGTAAAGTATATCTAATGCGTGATAAAAAGCGAGTTTCCTCTATGCGAATTTTTACTTAACTAGGTAGGGATTAGACGTTTTACAGTGATTCACTTTCAATATATACTTTCGTACTACTCGATAAATGAGCAGGGTTCAGCTATATTTCTTTTTTTCTTTATATCTTCTCGGTTGATACGATTACATCGCCGATTTTGACAAAAACTTATTTCTTATTAATTTCGGTTTCGAGTCGGATAATAAAATTTTTTATTAGGTCAACTTGCGAATATTTCAAAAAGTACAACCCTGTGACGAATGAATTTTTCCAAAGCGAAGAAAAAATAAAACAAAATATTTTGTTATACCCATCCAGATTTTTAATATTTTTGCTCAAATATTGCTATTTTTGCGTAAATTTTTTTAAACTCACAGATAGGGCTGGGATTCGATCCGACGATCATGCGTTGGGTAATCAGCACACATGGGCGTGGGGGGTTTGGGGGGTATGCACCCCCCCTAGAAGTTGAAATACACCCCCAGAAATCAAAATACCCCCCAGACAAAAATTCTTTTTGCTTTTTTAGCAATTTTTTGATGCCATTGGATAGTGCTCGATGAGAAACGTCGAAAAATGGTGTTTTTTCGCCATACAACCACTTTTAAGACCATTTTTTGACCTTTGAAAATTTTTTCACCCCCCCCCCAGAAATTTTTCACCCTCCAGAAATTTTTTCACCCTCCAGAATTTCGGTGCTGCCCACCTATGGTAGTCAGGTGCTTTATTGAACTTTTCTGACGACATTTCTTTTGATAAAATCAAAGAGCGTTCTAATTTAAGGAACTCTAATGGTGTTGGTCGAACTGCATTTTCCTACGGGTGACAATTACCCCTACATATATCAGGATCGAAGACACGAGTCACTGTCAGGCGATTTGAGATACCAAACTTTTTTTGTATAATTTTTGAGGTAGAAAGTAGTAAATATGTCAAAACGCCGGCTGTTCTCTTTACCTATTATATGACTGGATTGAAGATTAAAAGACTTAAAGAGTTGAGATGATCTAAAAAGCACAAGGAATTCAGTCTTATATCTTATCTCATTTAAGCAGTTTAGGCTACATTGATCAATTTCGCATTTGACTTGAAAAAAGAATCCAACTCAGAGTTTGGTTAAACAATCAACCTTTAGAACTCTCCTTATCAATCCCTTCTGTCCAACAATACGCATAAAAGACTCCTTTTATGTATCTGTAATAATGCTTAATATGATTACTATTTGATTAAGTATGTGCCGCGGAGACCACAGTCGAGTGCTGTTAGTTACAATCAGTGCGTTGTGAATATACCGGAAACAAAGATTACTCAGTTGCAGAATGGACTGCGTGTCGCTAGCGAGGATTCAGGCCTACCAACTTGCACGGTATTGATCATTTCTGTATTCTTGAAGTTTTTTATATTCGATGGTTTGTGGCATATATCGTTTCTCAGTGATTGTGACCAGTGATCGGACCGAGCCGGCCTCGGCAAGGCTCGGCGTTTTTCAGAGCCTCGGCCTCGGTAGTACGGCAAAAGTGCATCTAATTATTAGAGTTTTACGAAATGATACAGTATTTTTGAATGTAAGCAAGAGTAAATAGACGAACTATCACTATAAAACATGCATGTAACAGCTCAAAATTTTTGATGAGGGGCTCCTCGACATACATGTAACGACTGGAAATTTCGGGTAGGGGTCCCTGGCCATTTTTAGTGGAGGGTGGGGGGTTAGCGATTTCAATTCTCGGTCAAAAATGGCAAAAACACCTAAAAATAGCCAACAAAGCGCAAGTTTTCGCCAAAAATGGGGAGGATGGGTCAAAATTTTCTGACGTTGGGTGGGGGGTGTGGGGAGGACGTCCAACTCTGGGTGGGTTGGGAATCCCCCAAAGCCCCCTCTTACACGTTTATATGGTTTTCAGCGATTTTTGGGGGGGGGGGGGGTTATTGACCATTAATTTTTGGCCGAAAATCGCAAAAACGCACCTAAAGATGGCCAAAAATGCAGGTTTTTGCCAAAAATGCATTTCGGCTCATGCATTTATTTTTGGAGCCAATTTTATACAATATCAAAATATTTTCTGGGAGGGACAAAGTGATATCAATTTTATCGTTTTTCAGTATTTTTAGAAAATTATAAAAAAAACAAATTTTGGCGCTTCGTGCAAAATATCGCTAATATACTGTATTTAGATTGAAGCAAGGGAATTAAACACTCCAAAATTATTTTTAGTATAATCTAGACATTCTTATGCAGATTTAAATATCTTTTGTATCTATTTATACTGTTTTTAAAAATTCTATGCAAAAATAAGTACTATTTAATAAATTTGCACTGTTTTGCCGTTCAAAGATAAAATTGTTCAATTTATCCTGATGTTGCATTGGATTTATAAGCGCAGTTGTGCTTATTACAAGATTTAATTGGCATATTACAATGTGTGTAATATTTCTGATTTTGTAGTACAAGTTGTTTTAGCTTTCTCAGTCGAGTTTTATGTGTAAATTCCATCAAAAGCTCATAAAAATTGTGGCGCTTCGCGCCCAACTAATATTATCACTTAAATTCAGGCCGAATCATCACATTTAGGACCACGGTTTTCTTTGTATTCGGCAAAGATTTTTCCCGCTTTACAAAGACTTTTCAGGACCGTCTTTGTAAATGCAAAAAGATTTTTGGGGAGACATAAAGTGTAAAAAAGTGTGTTATTCCCGAAAATTATCGGCGCAGCGCCGAAATCAGTAATTGGTTGTCCTGTATATCTTGAAAATGGTAGAATTTGCATTTAGAATGGAAAAATGTCAAATAATCAGAAACCTAGAAATTAGCTAAGATACTCTATCAAAGGTCGAAAAACCCTGTTTTACTACACTAAAATAGCTACTGTGCCATATAGTACACAAAAATTTGCATGTACGAAATGTTTAAAGACTTGGATACCATCTTTGTGCATGTACAAAGGTATCTTGCACAAAAAAACATTATTTATGACTGCATGCCGGTTGCAGGTCACACTGGCAGTATGTGCAAATTGTATGTTTGAAATATATTTATATATTTACAAAAATTTTTCCGCTAATACAAAGACCTTCTCGGAGATCTTTGTGCAAGCACAAAGAAGCTCGTACAAAAAAATAGTGTCGGCTAATAATAATACACTACTTAATTTAATGGTCCCTCATTTTCGGATTTCACCCCTCCCTCAACTCTGGACCTTGGGAAACTATGATCGGAAAGTACAATGCAGTTTCCGTTATATTACCATCACACCGGAATTGGATGACTGAAAAAGCGTGGTTAAACATACTTTACTGCAAAAGCGAGCACAACATTGGCTGCAGTTCTGTCTTCACATAGCTTATTTCGTTTATTCGTTTATTTCTTCGACACTATTTTCTTATTTATAGTAATAAAACTTTTTAACTGCTTGTTCAGCCATATTTTTTATTAACATTTCCAAGTCTTCAACAGCAACTTGTTAAATTAAAGATGCTTTCATGTTGCTGACTTTATTCAATAAATCCTTCACACATTTAATCTACTATTATTGAGAATAAGAATGAATTGTTTGACATACGATAAAGTGTTTAATATATTACGATTATTCTCTAGCTCATGTGCATACAAAATATTCTAAGAGTACTATTTATGGGTATATAGGTATACAACCTTGACCCTCGGCAAGGATTTTAAGTCACCCTTGCCTCGGCCGAGGCCGAGGGTCCAAAAGTACTTTCGGTCCGATCACTGATTGTGACGTATATAGTCTGTTCCGTTTGACCGACCCAGTACCTGTAGAGAAATTTAGGTTGCCTAACCCATATGTTTCAGAAGATAACAACAATTATGCTGTTACATATTTCTAAAGATTCTTTGCCGTAAGGTCTTTTGATCTGCAGAATGTACTTGCAATTCTGCTTTAAATTACTTAGGCTGCTCACGAAGCACGATTATCGAACATTTTCTAAATAGGCTGTTCGTAATGCAACAGGCGATCACATCTGAATCAAAAGCGCTGTATTAATTTTGATCTACACAGAAGAACTAAGCTGTAACTGTGTGTTTGCGTGATTAAGTTGAAGTTTTGTGACGGCTAATTTGCGTAGAGAGGTTTCAGTAAACTTATATACATGTTCATCACGCTTGATGGAAGCTAACATAGTAATTTCAATAGATTAATTAATTTTATTTTCTTATGTATATATTAGGCTCTGGGAATTCTATATCTGCGAATATGTGAACTTTTAAAGGAATTTATTCGTTTACTGAGCTTGTGTTAAAAGCAGTGAAAATTTTTTTCTTATTGAACGCGCGATTTTTACGTTTGACGTTAGTTTGTCAAATATGTTCATTTTTCACGGTTGGAATATGGATTGATGCTGGCAGTAGGTACGAAGATGATAAGAACAATGGTGTTGCGCACTTTCTGGAACATATGGCGTTCAAGGTACAAGCATGCATCAAATCATATTCTCCGTCAATATATATGTACTTTTACGCCGAAGTTAGTTTTATCCTGCAAATTTTATTAACCGAATCATTTAAATGCTTAATTCGATTTTCTGCTAGCTAGTGAATTAACTCTCACTTTAGAAAGAAGATAGTGGGGAAATGATAAAAAAGCGCTTTTCACGAATGTCACACTTAACATATGACCGCCTTACACAGTTAAACATGATGCGCCCGCTGATTATCGTTTGCGTTGCCATTGTTTATGTCGTTTTTGTTTTCGATTGAAATCAATTGGACGATTGTTAAATTACATATTTAAATTAATAATCTAATTAATTATTGATTATTAAATAATTCAGATTCAAATTATCAAGTTATTGTCAAAATCTAATTATTAAATCAAATATCAAATAGTAATCAAATTAGCAAATTGTAAAATTTACATCAAATGATTATTATTTATCAGATATCAAATTCATATTCACACACGGTGAGAATATTAGATTTTGCGTTTTTGCCTCCTGTTCACATAACAATTTTGAATTTTTCTATTTTTAAAGTGATGAAAATTTAGCCCCTGGTCTAATGCATCTTTTTTATTCAGTGACATCTATTGACTTGCGATTTCTTAGGCTTCGGCTTTGAGTTGTCATTAATGACTTATTCGGATCCGGGCTGGGATTCAAATAATTAATTTAATACAAAAATGAAAAAATTATTGATGTTAAATAAAACATACTGCTATAATAGCTTTTTCACCCACTTTCGTGCTAGTGAATCCGGAATTTTAAGTACGATAAAGATGTCAAGGTCTTCGAACGCTTTAGGGATACACATAACAAGGGGGACTGGAGGTTCTCCCAACCCAAAGGTGGCCTCCTCCCCATCCCCTAATAGCCAGAAAATTATTGATCCCTCCCCCAAATTTTTCGGAAAAATCAAATTTTTTGGCCGTTTTTTACGTGTTTGATCACTGTTTTTGGCCAAAAAAGTGGAGGTTAGTTACCCACCTCCTTCCGGAAAATGGCCGGGACCCCCCCTCCCCCTAATTTTTGGCCGTTACATGTATGGCTTTAAATGTGTTTTTTATTGAGTTATTGCATCAGTTTTCTTGGAAAAAGTCGAACCCAATGACAAAATTTTCAAAATTTTTCGGAGTTGAGTTTACACTGGATACTCAAAAATCAGCACAGATAGCTTAGACGACGATTTTTCATATCACATTTTTTCGCAAAAAAACTAATTTGAGACGCTGTTAAGCGTTTTAGACCCAAAATATTGTATTTTCAAGCGATTTCGACGTAGTATATCTCATAAGCGTTACGTATTCTAGCTAAAATCTCAGATTTCACCCCTCTTTGACGACAGATTCTCGATTTTACCCTTTCCTGCAAATCTGACCATACATGATGTTTGAGAGTCTTCACCCCCGCAAAAAGTTTTTAAACCTTCCCTCCCCCTCAAATATTTTTACCTGATTAGAATTCGCGATTCTTCAGAAAAAATTGAAGAAAACACCCTGGTTTGAGCGTAGAAATCTTTAAGTCTAAAAGTACCAATTTTTTCGCCGCTTCGTGCCAAACAGTCGTTTTTGACCGTTTTATCGAATTTTCCTTGAAAGGTTTCCAGATTTTCATCATCTAAGGTAGGAGAGCATCATCAAAAACGCCGTAAGATGATGCTTTTGACGCGTATTAATCTTTTCGAGCTTGGAAAAGACACATAAGAAAAATTTTTTGGTTTGCTACCCCCGCCCCAGAATTTCCATCCTCACCTGACCATGTGCATCTAAAAGCATTGTATGCCTAGGGCCTGTTGAACGCTATTCTATATTGGCAATCGCCGACTTTTAGGCAAGGCACAATGTAAATTTGATAATTTAGCTAAATTTCCAAAGTTAAGTGTGATGCAGTTGTTTTGAATTAATTAGGGCACTGGCAATCGGTCGCAAACAGAACTTGAATTGGAAGTTGAAAATATGGGCGCTCATTTGAATGCTTACACTAGTCGAGAACAGACCGTGTATTACGCCAAGTGCTTTTCTAGCGATATTGACAAAGGTGAGGCACTGCGTTTTATATAATTAAATGCCGTTGGTAATCTATGCAGTATTATATATGACCATGTACGTACGCAGGAAGCAGGAGGGGCGGTCGCCCGTCTTAGACCCGAAAGTTCTTTGAAAGATAAGATAATGCATGGAAGACAATGAAAATTGGCATCTTTTTAAGGGGAAATCTCGAAATTTTTGGCGCTTCACGCCGTTTAGATCGTTATTTTCTACAAGTTTGTCTCAAGTGCTACTAAAAGACCGTCACTAACAGCATATCAAGAGAAAATAAATGTTTTCTGTCGAAAAGTTTGAATTTCATGAGCTTAACTAATGGATAGAGCATGTTCGGAAACGTCAGAAAACTCACCCTGTTTTCTGCACCGCCCATATGTTCATGTAACGGCTCGAAATTTGAAGTGGGAGTTCCCAGGCCATTTTGGAGGCAGGGGGTAAATGGCATGCACACGGTCAAAAGTTCTAGGCAAGGATAAATCGAGTTTCCTTTGGGTGACGGAGGGGGGTAAATGAGTTATTTTATGTCGAATTTTGGCAAATTTTGATACTTAATTCGTTGTATTTTATTCTTCATGAATATTCGTGGCTAAATTTGCATGAAAAACAGCAGTAAGAGCGATTGAATGATCCGTAGTAACATCAAATATATACATATACATGTACGAAATAATAGGAGAAAACTGACTGGATGAATGAATTGGACAGTGTTCTGCTAGAAAAATAAATATACGTGCCTGAAACTATACTGTTAGACGTCATTCAACGCTTTTTCGTGGTTCGAGCAATAGGTTTTGGTCCAAAATGGCCTGAGTAAGTATTCTTCTCGGAAGTTCTGGTAGGGGGACTCGTGGCTGGGCAATGGCCAGACCTTCAGCCTATAACGGTGGCAGATTTTTAGGGTTAGTTGGCAAGTTTTACAAAAGGTTGTCTCATGAATGAAAAAAAATTTATATGGATTTCTCGACTAGGGACTTTTGCACTTCGTATGGTATTTTGACCAAAAAGTCATCTAAGAGTTGAAACAGCCTTTTTCGACGTTTTTCGATTCTTTTTTTTACGATGCTAAGATAAAACCGAAGTCTTATTTTCGGGCCCATATCCAGGATTTTATCTCGGCAGTGGGGTCGAAAATTTAGAAGTCAGATATCCTGAGAACTATCGGGAGATGGGCAAAAATAACAGCATTTTTGAGTATATCTAGACGGGTTTTATGTAATGGTGAAGAAAAATTTCAAGAAAAATTTCAAAAACTTACGTTTCATACTCATACGTCCGAAAAAGGATTCGATTGATTCCTAAAAAGGATTGGCTGGTTCCCAAAAAGGGTCGGTTTATTAGAAAAACAGTTTGGCTGGTTTCAAAAAAGGATTGGTTGGTTCCTGAATGGGGTTGGCTGGTTCCGTAAAAGGGCTGTTTGGCTCCTGAAAAGGGTTCGTTGGTTCTGACAAAAGGTTGGCTGGTTCCGAAAAATAGTTGGCTGGTTCCCAGAAAGGGTTGGTCTGTTTAAAAAACAGGTTTATTGGTACTGAAAAAGGGTTGGCTAGTTCCTAAACGGGACTGGCTGGTTATTAAAAGGGCTGGTTTGTTCCTACAAGGGTACGGGAGGATTGCCTGGTTCCAAAAAGGGTTGGTTGGTTATAAAAAAGAGTTGGCTGGTTCCCAGAAAGGGTTGATTTGTTTAAAAAACAGCTTGACTTGTTCCGAAAAAGGGTTGTCTAGTTCCTAAAAGGGACTGGCTGGTTCCGTAAAAGGGCTGGTTTGTTCCTAAAAGGGGTTGGAAGGATTGGCTGGTTCCAAAAAGGGTTGGTTGGTTCTAAAAAGAGTTGGTCTGTTTAAAAAACAGGTTGACTGATTTCGCAAAAGGGTTGGTAGGTTCCTAAAAAGGGTTGGCTGGTTCCGGAAAAGGATTGGTGGTTCCAAAAAAGGATTAGCTGGTGTCGAAAAAAAGTTGGTCAATTGGTTCTAAAAAAGGGTTGGCTGGTTCCCAAAAAGGGTTGGTCTGCTTGAAAAACAGGTTGGCTGGTATCGAAAAAGGGTTGGCTGGTTCCAAAAATGGTTGGTCTGTTCGGAAAACAAGTTGGCTGGTTCCTAAATAGGGTTGGATAATTCACTAAGAGAGTTGCCTGGTTTCCAAAAAGGGTTGATCTGTCTGAAAAGCAAGTTTTCTGGTTCTGGAATGAGTTGGATGATTCTGCCTTCCCAAAACCAAGTTGTACGGTGTTTATTTTATAAAGTCGTTGCTTTTTCTCTTATTTTTCACGTAAATAATGCATTAAAATTTGCTCCATGTAGAGAACAAATCCCTTATTTCGGAAACTCTACAGCCTGTTCCAGGTTTGGTCCATCCTGTACCCGGTTGAGGCTGAAACAGGGTATTGCCCACCTATGGAAATTCTCCCTACCCCCACACATTCCCGTGGGGGTGAGGGGCGGTATTACCCCCACCGCAGGGTCCGAGACTTGAATCACTGTCGGAAGATTTTGAGCTATCAAACATTTTCTGCATGATTTTTGGGTAAGCAGCGAAGATGTTAAAATTTTTTCGGCGCTTCGCGCCGACTAATACATTTCTGTTTTGTCTACCCATAAAATACCTGAAGTGAACTAAAAATGATTTGAAGAATGCTCATATTTTTTACTTACACGAGTGAAGAAACTAGTCAAAATGGGACAAAAAGTAGTTTAAAATGCAGTTTTCACATTAAAAAATGCTATATAGGATGTTTTAGCCATTTTTCATATTTTACCTGCAAAAAAGGCTAGACCTTAATTTAGTGGTCCTTAATTTTAAGATTCCACCCCCCTGAACTTTCGTCCTTGGGAAACTATGCCCCCCGTGTGCGTGCGTGAGGGTCATCATTTTCCGGACCGCATCTCTTCCTTTTCAAAAAATCCTGCTAACGTCCCTGTATATGACATTTTTTATAGCTGTCGAAATCTTAGCCGATATATTGCTAAACAGCAGGCTCGGCGAACAAGAGATCGAAAGAGAACGCAGCGTAATTTTGAGAGAGATGCAGGTGCTTAATTTTAATGCTACGTAAATGTGTAAACTTATAAGTATTTTCTTTAAAAGCAATAAACTTACGGTAAGAATGCAGAATCTGTCATCGTCTTCGTCTTGCTTGCCTTTTTAGATTTACGATTTTAATGGCTCATTCTCGTAAAGAGCGATTTCTCTGCATTTTTATTTCTATCACATGAAAGTAACGCATAATAGTTTTGTGTTTTTGTTCTGAGTTAGCCGATCACTTTAAGAGATTAAACGACTTTTTTGATGAAAAACGGCAAATATGCTTCTAACAGGGTAATAAATATTAGTAAATAGCTCTTCGGGGAAAGAAAAGCATTAATTCGGGTGTAAATCCTCATATCCTCCTTGCATGCATGGTGACATCATGTATTACGGATTGAAAAATATTCTCTGTTCTTAATTTTCACACTATAACGTTAATAATAGCAAAGTATTATAATTTTGTTCAATGATGCGTTGTGAACTGGGAGGGAGCAAAATGCTGTGTTTTGACTTATTCTTGAAGACGAAAAATACATAACAAAGTTAGCTTAATTCGTTGTCTTGTTTTTTCAATAAACATTTTTTTCTTTACTTATCAAACATAAAACAGAAAAATCTGAATGAAGCGGTGAGCAGCTGTTTTATTATTTACGCTGACTTCATATTGCTTCTTATGCTTGCGCATCAATTTAATATCGCGATGATTGGAAGGGGTGAAATCTAGAATATTAGTGATCATTGAATGTTGTAATCACAGGTTTCTTTTATAAGTATTAAAAAAGTAGAATTGTGGTACATGTTGAATTGTCTGAAAATGCATTGTTTCGGTCAAAATAGCCAAGGGATAAAAGTTAATTCCCCATCCTGAGATTTTTTTCAGAATCTTTAGCTAAGAAGCTAATTTTTTCGCCAGATAGAATTTTCAGCATTTCTTATCTTCAGAAAGGTGAAGCATTGAACTTAAAGGGGCAAAAACTTTGGAACTTTTAGGAGCTTCGCTCCAGATATAATTCCTGCATTGAGGGGCGTAACCAGGATTTAATTTCGGAGGGGGGAAATTTTTGAAGTCCTATATCTCGGAAACCATTAGGAGATACGCGAAAATTATGGCATTTGTGAGCGTTTCTCGACAAGATCTATGCCATGGTGAAGTGAAAAAAAATTCAAAAATTTTCTTGTTTGATTTAAACTTGGATATCAAAAATCTATCTTTCACTCTATCGGTATGACTAATTTCTCAATATCAAGTTAAAGCTTGACTCCAAAACATTTCGAAATTCTTTTCTTTGTATTTAAAACTTTGCGGTTTTGCAAAGAAAACTAATGCAGAAAATAATAAATCGGCGCGAAGTGCCGAAAATTTTAGACATATTCGCTATTTTTAAGTCGAATCTGGGCTTCTAATGTAAGAAGAAAGATAGAAAATAGGGAATCCGGCGCGGAGCGCCGGAAAATTTTGAGTTTTGAGGCTAAAACCGCATTTTGGCTGTCCTTTAGTTGACTTTGAGAATTTTTAATTTTTTTCTTCGGGGGACCCTTGTGAAAAATAAATATATTTTTTCATTTCGAATGGGGCGGCCCCCGCCCTCGGCTGGTTACGCCCCTACCTGCATTACTTATCCTTAGAAAGGTGCAAAAATTGGCCTAAAAAATTTTAAAAATTGAAACTTTCGGGCGTTTCGCGTCAGATAAATTCCTACATAAATTGTTTTCACAGAGGGGCGAAATTGGTATTAAAAGCGTGGAAATGTCGGAAAGTGTCGACATTTTGCATTGTTTTTTCTCCGAAAGGCTGCAAAATTCAGGTTAAAACGAAAAATGTCAAAGAATTTCCGAATCACGTACATAATTTATATTTGTTTTCATCGCAAGCTACAGAATTGATCCAACAAGTTAAACATTTCGAAGATATCGTTTTATCAAGTCAAATCGCTTATGAATGCATTACGTATATGCATTGTATAGACTTTCGAAATTTTGGCGATCCCTCTCCCTGAAATCAAATTCCTGTATGCGGGCCTGCGCGTTGTAATGTTACGGTAAAATGCTTTTCAGATTCCAATAAAGTTTCCGCAAAAACCTGTTTTAAATATATTCCTATCAAATTTTCTATCTGCAGGAAGTTGAACAGAATATGCAAGAGGTTGTTTTCGATTATTTGCATCAAGCCGCATTCCAAGGAACACCTTTACATCGTACTATTTTAGGACCCACTGAAAACATCAAGTAATTTTTTTATGTTTTAATTTTTTTCAAGATTTCGATTATTTTTTATCTGTTTTCTTTTTTCATAAATAATTTATATATAATTTTCGTAACATAATTAATTTTCTTAAAATTTTTCATTCACGCTGTGTCAGGGGCAATAGAGCTTATGACTCACTCCGGAGTCTGGACTAAATGCTATAAAAAAGGCTTTTTACTTCAAGCTATTCAAGCTTTCCAATTTTTCTCTTGCAATTGCTGAACAATTCAGTTGTTCACTGTGGCTTATTTAGAATGCTCGTCGTGGAAAATGAATCTCCAGTAAGTTCCATGCAGTTGCAGTAAGGCGTAATGAACCTCATCTATTTAAACATACTGTAGACATGAGTCTCAGTGAATTAGAAAATTCATTCTCCACTGCGACTGCGGTTTGCAAGGGTTTATGCCTACAGTATCCTACAGTTGATAGGGTTCTCTGTGCTCTACTACAGCTGCAAACAGAATTTTGGAAGGAAACTTGCCGAAACCTGCTAGACGCAACCCTTTGCAGTTAACAAGTTTGCTACAGATTAATTTTCCATTTTCTATTGTATTTAAAAGTTTGCAATTATGTATAATTTTTAATAGAAATCAAAAGGTTGTTTATTTTTAGTCTTAATCTGAAAATTTTCACTATTTGAAGAAAATGTTAGAGAATTAAAGAGAAAAATTTAAATCCGAAGGCGGTTTGATAGAAACATTATTCTGGACACCGTATAACATATTCAGGGAGCAGACGAATACTAAATCTAACAGACTAGCAAAGGCCAATTTTTACGCAAGTTTCGCCTCCGTTCTTTAAAAACTAGTATTTTGCAAAGATTCATGGTTGATTATTTGAAAAGGTACTCTAGTATTCAGACTGTTTTTCTAATGACAAAAATGTTAGTGTAATCAGTGTTTTTGTGCAATCTCCCTACGTAAATTTATAAAGACGCTACCCAAAAGTCTGCACATTTTGTACGTAGTGAATTTTAGTTGTATAATATGGTACAGTAATGCGTACTATACATATCTGTCTATATGTTAATACTGCATTTAAGACCTTTGGTAAAATAAAAATAATACTGGAACCGGCGCCAAGCCCAAAAATTTTAACAATTTCGCCCCTAATATTTGCCATTATAAAGACACAGATATGTACTTATGTACATATATATGAAAATCATTGTCATTTTGTCATTATAAAGACATGCAGATATGTACTTATATATACATATATGAAAATCTTTGACATTTCTACTGTTTTTCTCCCAAAAGTGTTTGTACATACAATGCAAGGATGGCCCCGAAAAGTCTCTGTACATCCGGATAATCTTTGCCGAGTACACTAGATGTAATACTTTTGAAGTATATGAATTCTTATTTTTATGCGTATAATAGTACGAGGGGCGTTCAATAAGTTCGTGCTAGTTTTGCAATAACTTTTTTCTATCTTTGCTATCATCATACGATTTGTTGCTTAGAATTCCCCTACATGTGCTGTACGTTCTTGCACTCACCATTTCTTTCTTCATAAGTTTTCATGTCCTGGAAAATTTTTTACACTGACCCTATATTTTTAAAATTTGAAGAAATATCTGCCTACTCATATCTCTGGCACTGATTGACGTTTGGCTCTGAAATTTAGGTAGAGAAAAGGAACCTAATGGATGTTGATAATGCAATGTCAAAAACCTCGCCTCAATCCGTTTTATTTTTCTAGCGTTACACTGTTTCTTCGAACACAGGTTATTTCAAATTTTACCCAAAAATGCAAAAAATTAATCCAGCCAAAATATATAAATCAGAAGGAAAATTATTCCCAAAAAATTCTTATGGCGTTGGATGAAAATATATGAATTACTGACTTCATTCATTGAAAATCAAAAATATGACAATTAATTGTTTTTGTGGTTTTTGGATTACTTTTTAATGTTGGGTAAAGTTAAAAAAATTTCTGGAGAGGAAAACTTACAAAGAAAGAAATGGTAAGTGCAAGAACGTACAGCACATGTAGGGGAATGCTATGCAAAAAAACCGTATGATGATAGCACAGACAGAAAAAACTTATTGCAAAAGTAGCACGAACTTATTGAACGCTCCAGGGAAGTATTAAATTATCAATTTTAAGTAACTTACATAGGAATATTACTCCTATCGTAGGTGAAGTAACGAACTATAACAAAGACGTAATATTTTCCCTTTAAGTTTTCGTAAAATCTAATTTTATTATAAATTACTGGTAGATTAGTAGTGATATCTGCATAATTTGTAAAGTTCTTCATATTCGATAGATACTTGTGTACTTTAGATGATAAGATGATTGCGTAGTACGAATATTGATCGTTTTGAACTCAAGAATTAATTTTTGTAGGAGCCTAAAGCGCGAGGATTTGCTGCAATACATAAACGATCATTATAAAGCTCCTCGAATGGTGTTAGCTGCTGCCGGTGGTAAATTGCTTTTTCTGCTTCATGGCTGAATAGGAATTTGAATGTTTGATAATTTAATTATCTTCTCTACTTTTGCCTTTGTATTAAAAATACTAGTAGTAGCATACATGTAACGGATCGAAATTTCGGGAGGGGGTCTCCGGCCATTTTTATGGGTAGGGATAGATTAGCTTTAATTTTTGGCCAAAAAATGCCTAAAAACGGCCAAAAAACTCAATTTTTTCAAAAAATCAGGGGAAGGGTCAAAACTTTTTTGTCTTGTGGGGGTTGGAGGGGACGATATTGACTTTGGCTGGAGGATCTATCCAGCCCCTCTGTTACATGTCTGAGTAGTAGGGTAAATTTGTTTTTTGCTCATTTTTCTTAGGTTTGTAGCGGACGTTTTGAATCAATTATGTATGTATACAATTTTTGCACAAAGTAGTGCGTTTAGAAAGCTATATATATGTTTCAGTCTAATCCGATAAATGATTTTCGATAGCTTAAAGCAAACGCGTTTGTAAACAAGTTTTCTGCGCGAAATAAAAAATACATGATGCTGTTGAAAGATGACAAAAAACGATTAAAAAGACAACTGTTTATCTTCCTTGTTGTTATGGCGTAAGCAGAAATACTTTTGCAGCCATTTTATTTGATATTTATTTATGACGTATTAACTTGTCTTAATATATGACGTGTTGCTCCGCTTGTCAATGAGAAAAATTTTAAATTAGGAGCAAACATTCATTTGTTTGATCTTACAGATTTTTAATTAAATTTGAGTGCCACTCTTTCTCTGCAAAGTCTTTTTTCATTATGCTAGTAAATAATTGTTATTCCCTTTTGATTGAATTCACACATAAAATTCTTTCCGTCGAGATAGTTATTGATTTTTTTACTTCATCTCGTTGCCCTTTTCTATATACTGATGTAGGTGGGTATAAAATCGCTAAGCTTATACGACTTCATAACCGTTTTCATGGAGCTGGGATGCTGTTCTTTAAAAAATCAGTCTCGAATAACTAGAGCTTTTTTGTCTTTTCATTTAATACTTAAATGCAGCTTCTTTTACATTGTTGACTCCAATAAATTCAATAAGACAACACGTCTTTTTGCTGCCACTTCACGATCAAGGTTTTCATGTCTGGAATTTTAGCCTCATGTGTTGCTGATTCACTCTATTTGTTGATTTTAAGGCGTTGATCATCAGCATTTGCATAGTTTAGCTGAAAAGCATTTCGAAAAAGTGCCAAACAAATACGATAATCTTATTCCCAGTCTGGGCACTTGCCGCTTCACTGGCTCACAGGTTTGTTAATCTATTTTCGAAGTACATGATTTATTTTCACAGTAGCTCTCCTTGCGTTTGCTGATGCACTAATTTGACTATTATTCAGTGAAACGTGTTTTCTTGACAATAAATTTTCTTCTTCGTGTTCTTTCGTTATTTTTAATCATCAAAAATATTGTTTCCTTATTGTATTTTACTTTCTTAGTTACAAACATATATATCTGAAATGATTCAGCCTGCTATTCGTAATCAGACATGCACATGGGAGGTTTTGGGGTCTAAACCGGCCAGGATAGAAAAATGGAAAATTTTGAGGGGAAAATGAGGCGAAATGAAAGCCAAAATGGATAAAATTGAACATTTTGTTCAAAAATGCATTAAATTTACCAGAAATTGTGTAATAAAACGTAGTTGTAAAGTTATTTTAGCGTTTATACCAGTTTTCCAGGTCATTTCGGCCCAAAAAAGCTCAATTTTTGACCTTTTTTAGACCGGCTGACCCCCCCCCAGATCGGCCATGCTGTGCATCTATGGTCGTAACTCTGATACTTCTGTCTCATCTCGCTTGCTCGTGTGCTTTATGTTCGTACATTTTTTTCTAAACGTGAGCTTTAAAATCATGGTAGCTTGTTGAGTCAATCGAAAATTCTGATCGCTTATTGCCTCTGTATCGCATGACAATTGTGTAGCCAGTAAAGATGTGACCATACCTGCTTTAATGTATAATTCTTCGTAGGATGACGATCTCTAAATTTGGTTATTTTACTCTCTAAATTTTTTGTTGGAACTATTTCTGAAAAATGACTGAGAGGGCGTCAATGATAAACTATGCGATCAATGCATGAATGTACTGACATCACGGCTTTTTTGTATTCGGCAAAGATTTTTCCCTATGTACAATGACTTTTCGGGACCGTCTTAGTACATGTACAAAGATTTTTTGGGAGACAAAAAATTGCAAAAAAGGTCTAAAAGTTGCAAAAATTTTCGGCGCTTCGCGCCGAAATGCGTAATTGTGTGTTCTTTATATCTTTATAATGGCAGAAATTGCATTTCAGAACGAAAAATGGCAAATTTTTCGGCGCTTCGCGCCGTTTTAAGACGATTCTTAGTAATGTTTGCCCTTAGAGACTTAGAAATTAGCTAAAATACGCTACCAAAAGTCGAACAACTCTGTTTTTACCACACTAAAATCGCTACTGTACCATATTATAATACCCAAAATTTGTGTGTGCAAAATGTACAAAGACTTTCAGGGACCATCTCTGTACATGTACAAATGGACCTTGTACGAAAAAACCACTGACTGACATGCGTAGGTCAGTTTAATTTTTCGAGCTTTTTCCGATCCTTAGATGATAATATTCAAGTTGTCGTCTGCCGCAGTTCATGATTTATATTAGCATCATTTCTAACCTTATGATGTCGGCATCTCAGGTAATTCAGGTTTCTGAGCTGCTAACTTAAATGATCGGGGAGGGGGTTCATCTCCCAGAAGAGTTTTCAAAAAGTTTTCACCCGAAATTTTTTCAGTTCATTCCAACCACTATTCGCGGTCTTCCAAAAAATTTATGAGAAATCCATAAAGGTGGTCCAATAAGCGTTTTGAGCTACATACAGTTTGCTAATAAATGTCAAATGTTCGGCGCTTCGCGCCGTCTACTCACTTTCTGACTGTATTTTATTCAATTTACTTGAATTTTTATGATCGTTTTTTCGAAATTTTTTGTTGTTTCGCTGTAGAGGGATAGCGCATCATCAAAAACGCCGAATAATGATGTTTTCGACGCGTTTTCACCGTTTTTACGACAAAAAAATGCACTGGAAATTGCACCCCTACCCTAGAATTCTCATGCTGTGCATGTCTGCTAAGTACATCGTTATTATTTACGTTAGTTACCGAAATCTAATCAGACTGTATCATTCAATTCACCTTTATGAGTATAATGGTCAAGCTTGTGCTGTGACATTTATTATGGCACGTTCCTTTAGAATATGTATGATTTGGTTTAGGAGGAGAACTTTTACTTGCTTATTGAAAAGTGTATTTGTTCAGTTGACAGATCGCAATGACAACATGCCCTACGTGTACGCGGCCATTGCAGTTGAAGGCGTCGGGTGGGACAATCCGGATAATATTCCTCTTATGATAGCTAATACGGTAATAGGTCATTAATGCTCGAAATAAGTCGTGTAGTTACGTGGCAGCGTTTTTTGCACTAACTTTATTAGCAATGGTGATAATAGAATTAATTCTCATTAGCGCGGAGTGGCTTACTTTAGCACATAAATTTTTCATCTGTATAGGTACATAATACGTAACTATAGTGTCAGTGATGCTTGTCCTTTTTTTGCTTTAATAACGCCATGATATTCTATAGACCAATATTTTCCTTGAATTGACGTCAGTATTACTATACTTGAATGGATTAAGGAATTCGTGCTTATGGATAATTATTGTTTTTCTAATACTCAGTAAACTCAGGACCTTAAATAATTTTGTTACGACATCAGAAATGATAATATGATTATCTGTCATATATTAATTGAATCTGACAACAGACGCAACTGCGCCTATGAATTTAATGATTAAATTAATATAAAAATGCTAATTTTGTTTTCAAACAACAAAAATAGTGCAAGCTTTCACAAGCTTATTAAGAAATTTGTTTATTACGCGTAAGATGGAGAGCTTTTGTCATTTTTGTGGGCAGACTTATTTCTGGTACAGAAAAATTCGAAATTTTTCTGAAAATTTCTTGTTTAAAACTTGCATATTTCTCGTTAATTCTTCGGAGAAGAGCCCCAATTCAAAGCACCGAAAATTTTGAAAATTTATGATAGGAATATTTAAGAAAACTAAATTTAGTTCCATCCGTTTATATTTAGTGGAGTAAAATGTAATGCTAGCAAAGGAGAAAGCTGTTTAAATTGATATGCTTTTACTTAAAAACTTTTTGCGAGAAATACAAAATTCTTGGGTTGCGCCCAAAACTTAATTCTTGTCGCAAAAATAATGTTTCTAGACTGCAAATAAAGTTAATAAATATCATTAATGAGTAATATGCCGAAGAAATTTGTGAAATCTGACCGACAATGATCGAAAACCATAGAAAATACGCACATAAATTTCCGTCCTTTATCTCGCCAACTATCTCGAAGTCGACAGGAGGATGGCCGCCGTACATATAATGGCTCGAAATTTTATGTGGGGTCCTCATGGGTCCTCCAATTTTGGGCTAAAAACGGTCAAAAATTCAATTTTCTAAATAAAAATCGGGAAGTCAGAACTTTTCTAGCTGTGGGGAGGGATAGGGAACGACCAACTTTGGGTGGGGACATAGCTGTGCAATGCACATTGCCCCAGCTACTACCCAAGCCCAATTTTTTAGGTTGGTTGCTTAAACGTTAAGGTGCTTGGCCATGAAGCTTGTTTAAAATTGTACACTAGGTTTTGAGTGATGGTTCTATGGGAGTGCATTGGCGTACATAAATAGCTCATTTAACCATTTGACAGTGTTTTCATATTATTTGATTTAGTTTTATTACCAACCACTTACTCAAGCATTATCGTGCATTGCACATGAAATTTCCCTGCTCATATCATCAGGTGCAACTGGCAGACCCTCTGGCTGGTACCGGACCTGCTCTAGCTGGTACCGGGTTGCACCTGGTTGCACCTATTGCCCAGGTTTGGTGGGGGATCTCCCTGTTACACGTATGATAGTCGCCCTCGCCCTTTAAATCCGCCCTTTTAAAAAGTGACATGTACTAACAACCGTACATCAATTTGTCTTAAGGCTTAACGAGCGCTTAATTTTATCATGCTAAAAACTTGAATCAGACAGTATAATTTGGCAAAATACTTGTTAGTCTAAGCACGGAACCATGTTTTCAGCTTATCGGACAATGGGATCGAACTCAGGGTGCAGGAGTCAATGCACCGACCCGATTGGCACAGGCCGTTGGGTGGGGTGAAGGATGTCAGAGTTTTCAGGCATTCAATACTTGCTACAAAGATACGGGCCTGTGGGGTGTTTATTATGTAGCAGACCCGGGCCGTTACGTCGACGACATAGCACACCACATTCAAGACGAATGGTTTGATAAATTTACTTAATTTTCACACACATAGGATGTACCAGAATCTTTGACTGTCCGGATGGGAAATTTCGTCATAAATGAAAAATATGACAATTTAGTGGAAAGAGCTGTTTTACTATCGTGGCTTTTGTCATTCTGTTTTTTCTGACTTTACTCAGAGTTTCAAAGTAAACTAAGCATTCAGTAAGAGATTTTCAGCTGCGATTATTCTTTTTTTGCATGTAATGGACGGAAATTGATTCTAAGCGGTTATAATTTTTTACACGACGGACTTATTGGACTTGCCTGTTTATCTCATCGCAATTTTTCCCTTAATATTGTCTAATGTAATTTAATTAAAATACATAAAATTTAATTTTAAAATCAGTTTTATACTCGGCATGCTAGTAATTTGAACTACACTATTGTTTCGATTTCATAAAGAATCGTAGTTACTGAATTACTCATGAAATACTTTGAATAAAAATTTTCTGTGACTCCTTCCAAGAATTCTGATTGATTTGAGTTTAATGAAATTAAACATTTCTTTATTCTTCTCATAATTTGTTGTAATACTGTCGTCGAAAGACTGTGTAGGATAATCTTTGTATTTTTGTTATTTGAAATTCGTTATGCTTTCATATTAGGATCTCATCTTCTCTAGCAATTTCGTAGAGCGATAAATTTATATTTTAATTTATTTTAGGCGTTATTTGTGTACAAAAGTCACAGATGAAGAGGTTGAGAGGGGAAAGAATTTACTCAGAACAAATATGCTCCTGATGTTGGATGGATCTACGCCCATTTGCGAAGATATAGGAAGGTATGTATGTAAATGTACGTTAAATATGAGTTCTTGCCTTGCGCCTCGCTGGTCCACCAGTTTGTGCGATCTAATTTGGGTTCTTGAAATTTTCGAGCACCCAAACTATTTAGCGTACTAATTACAAAATACCTCCATACCTGCTGGAAAATCAACATGTAGGTAGATCATAGGTGCACAAGGTCAGGGTCGGCAGGGGGGTTGAAATCCCAAAAATCCAAAACAGTAAATTTAACGTTCACGATTTTTTTCCTGTTTTAACAATCAAAATGGTCAAAATGGTCTATAAAACGTTTTTTCGTGGTAATGTCGCATTTTAAAAGCATTTCTAGTCCATTTTGACTGCATTATACCACTTTTAACACTAGAAAATGCAAAAATTTATCAATTTTGGGCACTTTTTGAGTAAAAATACTTAAAAGTACTTATCTGGCGCCAACGCACCGGAAAAATTTTGACGTTTTTACTGCTTTTGACCTTAAAAAATCGATGCAAAGAACGTTCCATCAGCTCAAAATCGCCGGACAGTACCTGTCCAGCTGACCCTCCAGGTGGGTAATATTTTGTCACCCCCTATGAACATGTATGATGTAGATTTAAGATCTTATTCAAATTATCTTTTGTCTTCTATTACGCGTTACTCCTAGGAGTATGTACATAATCTTCAACCTTATGCATATTAAGTATATGTGACTTATGTACATTTACATATGCTCATTTTTGACATGAAGACATGAATCACTTCTGTTGATCAATTTTTCCATGTTTTTGTTATTTTTGTAAATTTCGTAATGTTAAACGAATTAATTACCCACAAAATTGGACTTTGAAATGTGTTTAAAACTAAATGAAAATCTCCTGAAATATGTGCGTACACTGAATGAGCACCGTTAGGCATAAGAGAGTATGTAGGTATTCAAAAGCTTATATTTTATCTGTACTCTGTCATTTATATATATATATATATATATATATATATATATATATATATATATATATATATATATATATACAGGGGCGTAACTCAGGGATAGGGGGCCCGGCCCCCCCCCCCGAAATGGAAAAATAATTTTTTTAAAGCAAAGGGGGACCCTTTGCTTTTTTCTTCCAGTGAAGTGGAAACGGATTGTGGACAGCCATAATGCGTTTTCAGCACACTTTTTAGCTTCTAAACTCAAAATTTTCGCGCTTCGCGCCGGATTTCTCATGTTCTGTTTTTTCTTACTTTAGAAGCCCAGATTTTACATAAAAATAACGAATTTGTCAAAAATTTTCGGCGCTTCGCGGTGAATTTCTTATGTTCTATGTTTTTCCTTACCTTAGAAGACTAAAATAAAAAATTTGTCAAAAATTTTCGGCGCTTCGCGCCGGATTTCTTATTATCTATGTTTTTTCTTACCTTAGAAACCCAGATTTTGCTTAAAAATAACGAATTCGTCGAAATTTTCGGCGCTTCGCGCCGGATTTCTTGTGTTCTATCTTTTTTCTTACCTTAAAGCCCAGATTTTACTTAAAAATAACGAATTTGTCAAAAGTTTTTGGCGCTTCGCGCCGGGTTTCTTATGTTCTATGTTTTTTTTACCTTAGAAGCCCAGATTTTACTTAAAAATAACGAATTCGTCAAAATTTTCGGCGCTTCGCGCCGCATTTCTTGTGTTCTATCTTTTTTCTTACCTTAAAGCCCAGATTTTACTTAAAAATAACGAATTTGTCAAAATTTTCGGCGCTTCGCGCCGAATTTCTCATGATCTATGTTTTTTCTTACCTTAGAAGCCCAGATTTTACTTAAAAATAGCGAATTTGTCAAAATTTTCGGCGCTTCGCGCCGATTTATTATGTTCTGAATTAGTTTTCTTAACAAAACTGCAAATTTAAATGCAAAGAAAAGAATTTCGAAATGTTTTGTAGTCAAGCTTTAATTTGATATTGAGAAATTAGTCATACCGATAGGTTAAAAGATAGATTTTTTATATCCAAATTTGAAATAAAGCAAGAAAATTTTTGAATTTTTTTAAATTTTTTACTTCACCATAATATAGATCTTGTCGAGAAACGCTCAAAAATGCCATTATTTTCGCGTATCTCCTAATGGTTCCCGAGATATAGGACTTCAAAAATTTTGGGCCCCCCCGAAATAAAATCCTGGTTACGCCCCTGTATATATATATATATATATATATATATATATATATATATATATATATATATATATATATATATATATATATATATATATATATATATATATATATATATATATATATATATATATATATATATATATATATATATATATATATATATATATATATATATATATATATATATATATATATATATAGTGTTTATTTGTTTCGCCCGGTAGGTACAGGATTTTTGTACCATCTGTGCGTTAAGAGATTTTAGAAGGCGGAAATCTTGAAATAAATGTCTGCATTTTCCGACTCATAGAACGCTTTAAAACGCCCAATAATTTAGCTTAGTTCAGTCACATAAGACGCTTTTTTCGTCAAATTTTACTACATAACTTTTCAGTAAACGAAAGCCCTGTGTCTAAATTAGCCATTTCACTTTTTTTACTTATTTTTCATTGAGAATCTCGCCGCAGCTTCTGCCTGCTTTCTTATTGCCCTTCCAGCATCTCTTTCTCTGACACAATTCCATAGACTGTACTATATTAAATAAGTTATGACGAGTTTTGGACGGACTATGCTCTGGCAAGTAACTTTAGACGTGCTTACTTCATCTCTTATTGTTTAGTTACGTACTTGATATATTTGTGCCTCATTTTTCAGACAAATCTTGTGCTATGGACGCAGAATACCTTTGCATGAATTGGATGCCCGTATCAACGAAGTTATCCCTAAATGAATTCAAATTTCAATATTTAATGATTATTCTCGGCTGTTCAGAGTATCATAAGTATCCAGAATTATTTTATTCTAAAGAAACAGGAAATATCTAGTTCAGAAGTGAATTGCGGATCTATAATTTTCGTAAGGGGAGCGGTACTCCACCTTTTTCCAGAACAGTCAAAAATGGGTCCAAAAATTTGCCAATCACGTGCGAAATAGCCTTTTTCCGGCGTTTTACATTGTCTGCTTTTATTTAAAATCACTTCTGACACATTTTCTCAAAAAAATTAAAAATTTTCGACAATTTCGCTCAAAAAAACCATAAAATTTCTTTGTTTTCAGTTCGTAAAATTAAAGTGGAAGAAGCTTAAGACGCTTGAAATACTGTTCGATCTCCTGATATTTATAGCATTTTTTTGCTTTTTAAATAGGCCTAAAACCTATTCACTTAGCAAACATGGCTTCCGGAAATCCGAGAATGAAAATAAATTTTATTAGTAAGTATAAGCCGGCGCGAAGCGCCAGAAAATTTGAGAAATTATGATCACTGACGGCTAAAAAGCATCGCAAATCACATATCCTTTCTATATCTCGCCAATTATTTTTGGCCAATGGGGGCGGCTGCCCCCCCCCCGCATCCGCACCTGATTAGTAGGAAGCGTACGAGCAGAATGGCAGTTATTTTTTGTCAACCACACCAAAAAGATGCTATTTAAAAAGGGCTTTCAAAATGTCAGAAAAACGGTGGTTTCGGTCAGAGGCAGATTCGGGGGCGGAGCGGCCGCCCCCCCCATTGGCCCAAAATAGTGCGCAAAATGAAGGATTTTTGAGCGAGTTTCAGCGATTTTCTGGTTAAAACGGCTAATTTTTCCGCCCAAGTAAGGGTTCCACCCTCCCCTTAGGGGTTCCGCCCCCCCCCTCTTAGGAAAATCCTGGATCCGCCACTGGTTTCGGTGTTATGCTTGTTTTCGTACTCTTTTACATTTTTCAATTGCTTTCAAGAATAAACTCTGCAATTCTGTACATCACTAACGAGACATTTTTGGAGACTTGCCAAAAAGAATCGAATTCGAAATGAGCATGATAGTAGCATTAATCGTACGCGTCTATTTCTTTATTTATTTCAGTTAGAAATGTTACATTTAAAAAGAGTGATTACTCCAGTGCTGCCTTTAAATGACCATTTTCGATACTGAATTGTACTTTATTTACCAAATAATATATGATGTTTCTAATATAACATGTATCTAATTCTTCCCATCGAACACTTCTTAAAACGACTGTTTTCGGACTGCAATGTACGTTAAATTAAGTTCGGAAGTCAAAACACACATTGGCCTGGGATCTGAACCGTAGGCGCACAGCATTGCCAATTTGTGTGGTTCAGTCGGTCTAACGCGGTCGAAAATTTAGCTTTTTTGGTCAAAATTAGCTCAAAAACTGGTATAAACGCTAATATACATAAATTAAAAATACATTATTACGCTGTTTCTGCTCAATTTAAAGCACTTTGAAGAAAGTTTTTAGTTTTAATCCATTTTTGGCCCTCATTGTGCATCACTTTCCACAAAAATTTCCCGTTTTTCCATTTTGGTGGGTCTAGACCACACATGGGCGTGGGGGCCTGGAGGGATATACACCACACTTGGGCGTGGGGCTTTGGGAGGGGGTATACACCCCCAGAAGTTAAAAAATTTCCCGCGGATTACTGTAGACCCCCAGAATTCTATTTTTATTAACATTTTTGGCGATTTCATCCACGCCCCCGGAATTTTCTTGATGCCCATGTATGGTCTAGACTCGCCATTAAACATCTACCTGGTCTGGACCCCAGAATCCATTGGACCCCCCTCTCAAAAAAATCGGTAGACCCCCGAAATTGAATTTAGGTGCCTTTTTTGGCAATTTTGCCCCGTCGGACCATAGGTGGGCAGCATTAAAATTCTGGGGGGGGTGAAAAATTTTTAAAGGTCAAAAAATGGTCTTAAAAGTGGTCGTGTGGCAAAAAACACCATTTTTCGACGTTTCTCATCAAGCTCTATCCAATGGCATCAAAAAATTGCTAAAAAGCAAAAAAAATTTCTGGGGGGTATTGCAACTCTCTGGGGGATGCATACCCCCCCCAAACCCCCTACGCCCATGTGTGCATCGGACCCTCAGAATTTGGATTCTATCCCTATATACTTACCTAGATACAATAAGCTATCTACTCGTTGCATTAAGCGCTGAAGAATATTAAATCTGCATAAAATAATGGGTTTTTTTACTGGTTCCTGTGCATGAGTCTATATAGTTTTTTAAACGGCTTATTCAGTTTTAAAATATGCAGGAAGTCAATGTTGACGTGCTACGCAAAGTTTGTTTGAAGTACGTCTATGATCGAGACCATTGCTTGATTGGCGTTGGTGAGTATCTTTTGTTGCGCATTTCATTAAGAAAACTTCGATGCATATTGTATTAGGGCGGACTTTTTAACTGATGAAGCATTTCTCGTGAATTACGAAGAATTAATCATTTTTTGGTCATTTACGCCAGTTTTTGAGCAAAAAAATACTTGCTGCATTGATGAAAGTTTTCGGGATTTGTTGAGCGCTTTTGAATGTAAATTTTTGTTTCCATTTTAATCTATACTTTATTTCATGCAAGCTAACTTAATTGGTGATTTCAAGCACTTATATACACAATTTTGATATACTATCCCTCGTATTTTCTCCATAAAATTTCTTTTCCTTGGGGGTCGACCATCTCTAAACTCTCCAGTCATCTATCTACCCTGCTCTAAAGAATAAATTATATTCAGTTGCCATGAGATTGACAGTCTTGCTTATCTACACCTGTGACCACAAACTAATACTGTATCTAAACAAAAAACGGTTCTTGCTGATGATATATTAATCGAGAACAGTATAATAAGTTTATCTGCAAAAAAATTTATATTTTTACGTAGATCTGCTAGGCTTCTGGATGAAGCGAGCCTTATTCAGTCGGTTGAAATTCATGTGAAAAGCAATTTATAATATTCGATATGTTATTCAGCTTCTAAGCCATTCTAAGTAAATTCGAATGGCTGTATTTATAAGAGCCAGAAAATTTTGTTTTACAGATTGTCTGCGAAATTTTCCTATTGTGATGACATTTTTTACTAGTAAAGCCTTGTTTTACTACGTTTTGCTACCATTGGTGTAAAGATTCCTTTGCATGCTAATCTTTGGGTGGGAAACTAGCAACTGGGTAAAATTGGTCACTAGAATTTTCTTATATGAAAAACTTGACCTCATCTCGTGAATAAAATCGTCATCCGTCACCTAATTTAGAATTAAGGTTGTCTTAATTTTTTTCAAACATCTAACATTTCCCATTGCATTTGTGATGTTGGTGCAACCATCGTTTCAGTAAAATTTCAGTAACTAGTACTCTGAAGCCTGAGCAGTAGGCAATAAGTTTGATCGCCGGGTTAAAAAAAGACAAAAACCATAGGTTTCAGATTATCGCATAAGACTTTTCTGTGATGCTTTGTCTTGCATATACCACACATCCCAATGGGGTGGGGGTATAACCCCCGCCTCAGGGTCCAAGGCTCGAATCACTGTCAGACGATTTTGAAGATTTTGAACTATCAAACATTTTCTGCATGATTTTTTGGGAACGAAAGTATAGCAAGAATGTCAAATTTTTTCGGCGATTCGTGCCAACTAGTACGTTTATGTTTTGTTTACTCATAAAATGCTCAAAATGAAGTTAATATGATCTGGAAAGTCAAAATTTTAGATGAATTCTTATATTTTTACTTGTAAAACTGACGAAACGAGTCAGAATTGGATAAAAAGTACAAAAAATACAGTTTTCCACATTGAAACAGGACGTTTTGATTGTTTTTCATCTTTGACCTGCAAAAAAGGCTAGAACTCTTAATTTAGTGGTCCCGAATTTCGAGATTATACCCCCTATTGAATTTTCGACCTTGGGAAACTGTGGCGTATACATACATTATCCATAAACGTGTGTTTATGTATTTCTTAGCAGTTTTTAGCGCTGTTTACCATGAGCTAGAACGGCGTTCTAGTCAGTCTATCAGCATTCTTTTGTGATCTTTTTCACTATGTGTCTATAATTTTGTCTAGCCTCATTTTAGCTCCATTTATATCATTCTCAATGCTTGAGCTCTAAGAGAAATCATAAAGCAGTAAGAAAAGAGCATTTTTGGCAGCTTATTTATTCACAAAAACTCTAAGATGAGAAAATAGTGATCTGATTGAAAAACGTACCTAGTGGTCTATCCCTTTTCAAATGTATATTAACATCCCCTGCTTGTGTCTAACACAACAGAAATCTACTTTTTCTTCTTTTTGCATGAATCCACCAGGTGCGCTTATGCATTGTATAGTTTTCAATCTTCACTGTTTTCGCAGGTCAAACCGAAGGAATATGGCCCTACATGGCAGTCAGACAAAGAATGAATTGGTGGCGATTCTAGTTATTGTCGATCGCTGTTTGTTTTTATAAATGTGTGTCTAGGTCGTTAATAGTATTTGCTTTAGTTAGTCCATGAAAGTGTTGTATTTCACCAATAAATTCCTTTGCTTTGTGCGATGCTTTAAAATTAAAGGGGAACCGCTCCTAATTTATTTTTTATTTTTACGAATAGTGTGGCTTGTGCTCAGACATGCACGTGGGAGAGGGTGTGGGTAAAATCCGGAACCGGAACCAGACTCAGGACAAATGGGTAAATTCCGGAACTGGAACTGAACCGGAAACAGACTCAGGACAAATGGGTAAAAACCGGAACCGGACTCAGGACAAATGGGTAGAATCTGGACAATCAATCAGGACAATGTATTAGATATGTAGGGTCGGACTGGCTGGGACCGGGCAATCAATCAGGACGATCAAAAAAACGATCAAAATCAGACGATCAACGAACAATCAATCAGATATGCAGGGTCGGACTGGCTGGGACGGGACAGATTGGGTAAAATCCGACAATCAATCAGGACAATGACAAAATCAAAACAATGGGAGTGGGGTAGTTCTGGAACTATGCGAGGGGGTTCACTACCGCCACCAAGGTCCATGAGCGCCACCGAGGTTCACAAGCGCCACTGTGGTTCGCAACCACCACCAAGGTCCATGAGCGCCACTGATGTTCACAAGCGCCACTGGGATTCACAAACGCCACCAGGGTTCACAATCGCCACTAAGCGCACAAGCGCCACTAGGGTCAACAAGCACCACCGAAGTCCACAGTGGCACTTGTGGACCTTTATGGCGCTTGTGAACCTCAGTGGCGCTCATGGACCTTGGTGGTGGTTGTGAACCCCAGTGGCGCTTGTGAATCTCGGTGGCGGTTGTGAACCCCATCAGGCCCCCTTTGGGCACCCTTGCATGGTTCCGGAACTACCCCACTGCCATTGAATTTATTTTGTCATTGTCCTGATTGATTGTCCGGATTTTACCCAATTTGTCCCGTCCCGGCCAGTCCGACCCTACATATCTAATACATTGTCCTGATTGAATGTCCGGTCCCGGCCAGTCCGACCCTACATATCTAATACATTGTCCTGTTCGGATTCTACCCATTTGTCCTGAGTCCGGTTCCGGTTTTTACCAATTTGTCCTGAGTCCGGTTCCGGATTTTACCAATGTGTCCTGAGTCCGGTCCCGGATTTTACCCATTTGTCCTCAGTCTGGTTCCAGTTCCAGATTTTACCTTTTCCCCATAAGGGAAGGTTTCGGGGTGTAGGTCAGACATGCACATTGGCGGTTCATTACACCATACATGGGCAGTACCAAAATTCTGGGGGTCAGGATGAGGTTAATCGCCAAAAATATTACTAAAAATACAATTAAAATGAAACGTTCTATCTGGAAAATGAGGCAAAATGGCGAAAAACGGGATAAAATTTAAAAATTTCTTCAAAAGTGCTTCAAGTTGACCAGAAATTGCGTAATAAGGCAGATTTAACGCTATTGTAGCGCTTATACCAGCTGAGGTTATTTTTGCCCCAAAAAGCTCAATTTTCGACCCCCCCCAGATCTGCCTTTTTGTGCAACTATGGTTGTGCTCACACGTGGGTATGGGGTATGCAACCTCCCAGAAGGCCGAATTCCTCCCAGACACTAGAATACCCCCCCTCCCCGCCAGAGTTCAATTTTTGATTTTTTCGCAATTTTTTATACCAATGGATTTCGATGAGAAACGTTGAAAAATAATGTTTTTTCGACATACCACCATTTTTAAGACAATTTTTTGACCTTTGAAAAATCTTGCACCCCTTAGAATTTCGGTGCTACCCACCTACCATTGTGCTGTGGCCAAAATAATGCTCATGAATCAAGTTTTTCTTTTTTTCATAGCTAAGATGTAGTCAAAAAATCCCTTTAGAAGTAAAATTTATGAGATTTGTTACATTAGTCTCGGACATTTGATCATGTATCGTTTTATGTCTCCTTGGTTTATTGGCATTCAAAGTTGAGGAGAAACGAGTATTTTAAATTGACATTTGGGATCCGTTTTGCCTAAATGGGTTCAAAAATTCCTGTGATTCGGGAATAGGTAATATTGGTACTAGAATGGCTGAAATGTACGTTTAGTTCGGTAAATATATTTAAACCTTTATAGCGCGTAGCGTAAGTTAGCCTTAAGCTGTCAATGTTTGAAAGCAGAGCTTAAAACATGATTAATTAAGCGTGCGTACATAACAGAATAATAGATTTATAAATATGTACAGCCAAATATGGGCAATAAACAAATTCGGGGGTCCGATTATTGGGGTCTAAAATAAACAGCTTCCTGCGCTCATGTATGGATGAATAAAAATAAGTAACTATGTATGTAAGCTATACAATATGCGATTCACATGCGAGATCAGCCCATTTACACGTTATATTGGTAAAAAAAGTGGTAGAAATAACAGCCTCTGAAGCGCACAGATTTTTTTCTAGCTTTAGATAGAATTCAATCAGTTGACAACTGCGTTAAATCACTAATGACCAGCTATTTTTTCAATTTAGTTGAACTGGTTTCTTGCTATTTTATTTATTTAATCAGCAATTGTTACACGCGCAATGTTCGCAGCGGGGCTATCGTTGTTTCATTCGTTCTGGTTTCTTAGGCGATTTATGAAAATTTGTCATTATATACTCGTAACTACTTATTGCGCTGTTTATTAAACAAACTTCGACACAATTGTTGTGATAGCCACGCAACCGGAAGGCGATAAAAAGTGAGGTTAAGCCTAATCTATGTTATGCGTAAAATTGGGTACTACTTGATTGTGCCAACGAATAATAAAGATGATATAAAATGAGAGATGAAAACTTGTAAGTGTAAAATTAATTTTAATTTCATTCGTTATTTGGCGCCGAAAATTGATATTTTTGAGTCTAACATTAGTCCGAGTCATACGTGGGCAGCAAAGAAAATTCTGGGGGGGGTGCAAGATTTTTTTGAAGGTCGAAAAATGGCCTTAAAAATGGTGGTATGGCGATAAAAACACCATTTTTCGACGTTTCTCATCAAGCACTATCCATTGGCATCAAAAAATTGCGAAAAAGACGAAAAAAATTTTCAAAAATTGAATTCTGGGGGTATTTTGGTTTCTGGGAGTATACCCCCCACGCCCAGGTGTGGTCCGAGTAGGATCAAAACGTAAAATCAATCTTTACAAAATGAAACGGTAGCGAAATATAACTATGTAGGTACGTACTCACGTTTTTCATGAAATGCTCGTAAGAGAATAGGACTGCTGAGATTGAAAATATTCATCTGGACATGGATCTGGCTTTGGGGCCAATGTTTTCTTCTATAATCGAAAATCGGCCAAAAACTGTCTATACTTTGTGTATAAAGATGTACAAGGTGTACAAAGATCGATCCAAAAATCTTTGTACGAGCCTCAAAATCTTTGTCCCGTACAAAAAGAAAAACTGCTGTGGGGATTTTTTTGTGAAGTATTAAGAAATCGTTGCGGCGAAAAATTAGTCAAAACAAAAGCCATAGCTTTCTTACTTCTTCGCCTGACTTTGCGTTCACTCTCCCCCCAGAAATTTTTTTCACCCCAGAATTCGCGATTTTTCAGAAGTTTCCGAAAATTCGTAGAAAAGGTGCTGTTTTAGGCGTTTTCAGCCATCTATTTGCTCAAAATCATCGCGTGCTTGGCTCAATTTTTCCCTGCGGGGTAACGGGTTCTTTTAAGTTCCAGGGCCAAGTCATCTGACCTGATTTAATGCGCCCTAGTTAATGTTTTGAGAATATGCTGTTCGTGCATTATTCGTTAAGATTACGGATCAACCGATGCCTGGTCCACTAGTCTATGTAACCAGATGTGAAAGTTTTTCGGCTTGTCACAGGCTTCACAAGTATGCGATTCGGCAAATACTAATCTACTGTGTTTGCATGCCATTCGTTTCTACATTCAACAGTGTTGAGCATAAAATTTCAGCTTTCCAATGTCACTTCTACGCATCTTAAAACCTTCAAAATTTTCGACATATGATTCAGAATCCTTTTTGTAATTTGAGGTTATTTTCGAAATAAGTGTAAAAATGGCGAAAATTAATGTATTTAGCAGTTTAATGGATATAAATATGTTATATGCATATCGTATAATCAACAGTTTGACTTTGATGCAAGCAAATACGTACAAGTGAGGTGACAATTCAGTTCATATTTGTGCGAATGGGGTCGTCCAATACAGTACCATAAATGCACAGCATGGCCGGTCCAGAGAGTGGTCCACCAGAGTGCTTTTTTGAGCCAAATTGGCCTCAAAAACTGTTATAAATGTTGAATAGCGTTAAAAATATAATAATCCAGAGTTTCTTATCATTTTCAAGCACTATTGCAGAATTCTTTATTTTCATTAATTTTTGACCTTTATTTTGCCTTATTTCTCCCAGGAATTTCACAGTTTTCCATTCTGGTAGTCCGACTCCCAAATCCTCGGTGCATGTCTGGTCAGTATTAGACAGGACCATACCTGGACGTGGGGGTTTAGGGGTATGAACCCATCAGAAACCAAAATACCCCCAGAATTCAATTTATGAATTTTTTGTTTTTTCGCAATTATTTGATGCCAATGGATAGTGATCAATGAGAAACGTTGAAAAATGGTGTTTTTCGCCATACCACCATTTTTAAGGCCATTTTTTGACCTTTGAAAAACTCCCGCACTCACCTCTAGAACTTTGGTGCCGCCCATCTATGGTCAGGACCATACGTGGGCAGCAAGAAAATTATGGGGGGGGTGCAAGATTTTTTGAAGGTCAAAAAAAGGCCTTAAAAGTGGTGGTAGGGCAATAAAAACACCATTTTTCGACGTTTCTCATCAAGCACTATCCATTGGCATCAAAAAATTGCGAAAAAACCGAAAAAAATTTCAAAAATTGAATTCTGGGGGGGAGTATTTTGATTTTTTGGGGGGGGGGTATTTGGTTTCTGGGGGTGCATACCCCCCAAACCCCCCCCCCACGCCCAGGTGTGATCAGGACTCACAATTATGTAGGAGTTACGTTATTACTGATGTGTATGAATCGAGTGAAATGTTTTGAGGAATAACTTCTGACACACATTCAGTTTTATAAATGAGTATGAGATTACGATAATTAGGCTCGTACAACTGACTTTTCCCTTTTAGTCCATCGCTGACTGACGAAGAAAATGGACGCATATTCGGAAAATGCAATAATCCTAACGGACATGGACACAATTACAAAGGTATAATAAACAACATTTTCAGCTGTTTAGCTACAATAACATTATCTCACTAATCTTGCTTGCAGTGGCGGTTCTATGTAGGATTTTCTTAAGGTGGGGCGGTGCGGTACCCCAACTTCTCCAAAAACAGTTGAAAATAGGTCCAAAAAGTCGCCCTTCACGTGCGTAATAGCATTTTTCAGCGTTTTACCTTGTATATTTTTTATTAAAAATCACTTTTGAAAGTAATTTTTCAAGATATTTTGAATTTTGACGATTTTGTGCTAAAAAAATCGTTGAATTTCTTTGACTTTAGCGAAAATCCGGCGCAAGAAAATTAGGTGGAAGGATATTTAGAAGCTTGATTTACCGCTCAATTTTCTGCATTTCGAAGTGGAACGTCGAAAATTCTTTTAGTTTTGCTTGAAAATAGGAGAATCTATGCTGGAATAGCTGTTTCTGCTCTTGAAATTCTTTTAAAACCTATTCAATGGGCAAAAAAATTACATTCAGGTCGCAAAGAAAGTAAATAAAGATCGTTAATTGATAATATACGGCGCGAAGCGCCAGAGAAATTGGAGAAATTATGATTACTGATGGCTAAAAGTCATTGCAAATTACATATCCATTCTTTATCTCGCCAACTGTTTTGGGCCAATGGGGGGCGGCCCACGCCCCTCTCCCCTTAAATCCATCCCTGCTTGCTTGTATTGCTTAGACCATTATTCTTTTTCATTCAGTGCCTTGATAGATTTTTTGGAGAATTGTGCTTGATCAAAGTTTCTTGTGAAAAGACATTAGCAATTGCATAAATTAATTAAATCAATCAAAATGTCAACAATTTTTCTATCCAACAACGCTAATTCGAGTATTTACGCACATGCAAATCATATTTCCCTCATTCAATCCAGTTTCGCTGAGAATAGAATCTTCTCATTTTCCATTTTCTATAATAAATAATGCATTCTTCCTAATTTTTGATGAGAATTCTCTCCAAGTCAGCGGTGTGTTCAACCTTGTTCTCGCAGGGCGTACATATGTTACCAATTATCTGCTTCATTTAGTGGAGGTTACTGTGAAAAACGCCGTCGATTCAACTACTGGAATGTCTGTGAATATATCGGATCTGAAAGTTTACATTCAGGTAAAAAAATTTGATTCCGCTAATATTGTCGAAAAAATGTTTCTATGAATGTCCCTCTTACGAGTCTTCGATCGCGTCCGTTTGTATCTAGATTAGCATAAATAAACACAAATAAGTGCATACTTAATCATATAATAAATAATAATTAATTTGATTGATTGATTAAATAACTTTTCTATCTGCATATGGAATCGATGGAAGTGCGATGCGTGTTAATTTGTTTTTAATTTATAAGCGATTAAAACAAGCCGTTTTTGAGCAAGGAATTCTCGGAGTACGTGCTCTCTTCTTCAGTTCTGTAAACATTGTTAGTGCCTAGTCGTATTCATACGTGAACGTGGAGGAATAGAATTTTTGGCATGTTTTTTTATTTTAGCCAGTTTACACCACTCAGACCCCAGAATTCGGTCGTTGCCCCTGTATGGTCGTATTACGTGCACTGGTTATCGTGTACAAATTGTAATTACTTGTGAACAATGTGACTTACATTGTTTGATTTTTAGCATTGTTAATAATTGTTATTGTCACCAAAAGCAGACGTAATTACACAACAGATAAGCATATCATTGCCTCTATATATTTCCACGGCATTGCATATATGACATAAAGAATATTGTTGGCGCCATTTGCCTAAAAATCATTTTAATAGTATCGGATAAAATTGCTTTCACTTTCCTTGTTTTCTGAACTAAAATTTGTTAACATCGCAGACACACGTGGGCGTGGGGGGTATGCAACCTCCAGAAGTTGAAATACCCCCAGAAATCAAAATACCCCCCCCAGAATTCAAATTTTGAAAATTTTTTTGCTTTTTTGGCAATTTTTTGATGCCATTGGATAGTGCTCGATGAGAAACGTCGAAAAATGGTGTTTTGTGTTTTTTTCGCCTTACGACGACCACTTTTAAGACCATTTTTTGACCTTTGAAAATTTTTTCACCCCCCAGAATTTTGGTGCTGCCCACCTATGATCGCAGAGCTGACAATGGAATATTTTTTAACAGCATCCTTTTAATCGTAATTAAGTGCTTCAGCTAATAGCGTCCTTTTCATAGCAGCTACTACACAACAAAGATAACAAAAGATGTCTTAGCACTGTGCGCTGTGATTGAAAATTACATACCGATTAGTGAATTTGCAGCTTTATATTATTCAAAAAAAGTGTGAGATTTAATGCTAATTTGCATTCCTTCGACTTTCTTATTGTACTTTTCATATGATGTTTGGAAAAGCTTTCAGTCACATGCTCACAAGCTCTCAAAGACAGGTATGTAAGTCCGTAATTCTTTAAATGCTTTTATGATACAAGAAGTAACTTTCATCAATGTGCATGTATTAGCCAAGGGAGTAGAAGATTAGATTAGTGGAATTTTGTGTTTGAAAAGTATAATATTTCAGTCTGACAAATAGTCACTAACATACATGGGCAGCTATGAAATTCTGGGGGGTCCGATGGGGCAAAATCGCCAAAAATAGCATCAAAAATTCAGTTCTGAAGGCTATCGATTTTTGGGGGCGGGGTTCGTCAGATTCTGGGGGTCCAGTCCAGACCCCCCTCCATAGGTGGGCGCCAGCAAAGTTCTGGGGGGGTGCGAAATTTTTTATAGGTCAAAAACTGGCCTTAAAAATGGTGATGTGGCGAAAAACACCATTTTTTAACGTTTCTCATCGAGCTCTATCCATTGGCATCAAAAAATTGCGAAAAAAACATCAAAAATTTCAAAAATGGAATTCTGGGAGAATATTTCGGCCTTAAACCCTTCCCACGCCCAGTTATGCCCCTAAGTTGTATGTCCATTCATCATTTCAGAAATATTAGTCCAATGGGGGCAGGACGGCCCTTTTCGCCCCTTCAACTCTATTCTTGATGAGCAGTGGTCATTGGTCAACCTTTACATGAGTCTCACCAGTAGTTGAGAGTCATAGGTCTTATAATTGAGCCTTCCAAAACCAGAGTTGGCAACTTGAAACTTTAAGGTCGGTCTATCACGTTCAATCTTTTTTTAGAAATCGTAGGATTGCGATGAAAACTTTCTTTCATCGACTGATTAATTCAGCTTCGTTTACTCTTTCTGTACTTTGGATTCGTGCATTTTATGATAAAGTCCTGATTTCCAATTCTTTCATGAGTCACATGAGCGCAGCATTGAACGAGTGTTTTTTAGAGGACAACAGTCAATTTGTCATTTGTTGCCTAATATTGCGATAACGTTAAGTTAATTTCACTATGGTTTGTTTTCCTTATCTAATCAGATGCATTCATGCTTTCTAGTGCTATAAGTTTTCCGTCATACAATATCGTACTTCGCTCTATTTCAGAAAGTCTTAGAATCATTGGATCACAAAAATCTAGATAAGGATGTTCTGGGGCTCAGAGGAACGGTCAGGTAAATTTGTAATGGTGCCAGCGTTTTAATTTTCATAGTTTCAACGTCAGAGTAGCCATTAGGATTGGTCTTACTGTTCTTAATGTTTTTTTAATTAATTAAGTGATGTCTGAAATTCTGTATGTTTTGCAGCCCTCCAGGGGTGGGTTTCTCATTAGAACGTCTAAGTTAGACGCGTCGAAGTTAGACGCGTCTAACTTAGACGCCATTTCGACGAAGTTTAAACGCGTCGAAGTTAGACGGAAGTTAGACGCGTGCGTCTAAAAGTCTTAACTGTGTTTCTCATAGGACGTCTAAATTACGTCTAAGTTGTAAGTTAGGTGTAATTTGCTCAATACAAACAAATATTAGTGTAAGTGTGTTTCTTTGATTCAAATTAGGTACAAATTCGTAAAAGAACACTGCAGTGGCGGTGTTTGTATTATTGAATGCTGAAAAAATTTTCAATGGATTCACCACGGTTCGAATCAGATTCTGAATCAAAAACGTCCGAAACCAATAGTAAAGGTCAAGGATCAGCTAAACGCCCGCGATGTCCGAATTTTTCTGCTGCGGACACTGCGATTTTCGTTCAAGAATACGAAAAGCATCAAAAACTTTTGATTCCCCCTTTTCGGCTACATGTGCGGCCAATAAGAAAAACGAAGCCTGGCAAAGGTTATTGAATGAATATAACGCGATAGCCAGCCGAAAAAGGTTAAAAATCATTACATCAAACGTTATTTGCTCTTACTTTCCTTCTATGGTGTGTTCAGACCAGAGCCCTGCGCGGGCCGAAATTTTTTGACCCGCCCCGCTCCAGAAAGAAATAAAGCCCGCCCTGCCCCGCCCCGCAGTTCCTTAGACCCGCCCCGCCAGTCACATTACAAAAATTAGGCCCGCCCCGCCCCGCCCCGCAAAATTTTTTCATGTACTCTATGTATCCATTTCTGGTCGAAAAGGAGCCAAAATGCAAGAAGATAAAGAACCGGACAATGAGTGATAGAAAATCTTCAATGTAAATGAGTGCAATGCAATTTTGTAAATTGAATAAGAGCTAATGTCTTACAGCAATAAACTTTATTGGAACAACAATGATGTTACTGTGATAGGTGTAGTTAGGTATGTAGGTAAGCTGCAAAAGGCATAATCTTGCACTGCTGATTGCTCAAATTCTGAGGGTGTGATGGGGCGAAATCGCCAAAACTACCACAACAAAATCAATTTTGGGGGTCTGCTGGATCCCAGGGGACAACCCAGATCCCAATGCTCGCTATTACTCAAATCCTGTAGATGATAGTCTACCTTATGTAAGGACGTAGTGTGTACCTACATATATGTAGGCATAGGTGGGCAGCACCGAAATTGTGGGGGTGGGTAAATAAATTTCTGGGGAGGGGGGTGAAAAAATTTTTAAAGGTCAAAAAATGATCTTAAAAGTGGTCTTATGGCAAAAAAACACCATTTTTCGACGTTTCTCATCAAGCACTATCAAATGGCATCAAAAAATTGCTGAAAAAGCAAAAAAAACATTTTTCTGGGGTATTTTGATTTCTGGGGGTATTTCAACTTCTGGGGGTGCATGCCCCTCCAAACCTTCCCCCTCACGCCCACGTGTATATGTAGGTACCTGCCTACCTATATATACAGGTGTTTCAAAAAACGAAACCCATATCAGACCTTGTAACTTCAAAACGAATCGCTCAATTCGAATGCAACTTGCTTTAATCAATAGATAAAAGCCTTCATAATGATCTTGCAAAGTTTCGTTTTCGCAGCTTTATTTGTTCTTGTACAAAGCGCATTTGGGTAAAAGTCGTTTTTTTTCATTAAATACTATGTGTCGTAAGAACTGAATATGTTTGCGACGTTGTAGCTTTAGATCGAGTATACATTTTAGAATACGGTTCGCTTCAATCAAAAGCTCATTCATCTAGCTAGTTGCCTCTGAATTTTAGTTTTATTTTGTTTGCTGGTTCAAGAGCTATTGAGCTTTTGCCTATGGTCACTCCCTCGGCGATTGAGCCAGCAATGACAAAATAAGCAGCGAGTTGCTTGCGCTTGTGAATGACCTAAGGAATGACATTTGGCGAAAGCTCAATAACTCTTGAACCAAGTAGCGAAATAGTACGAAAATTTACAGGCTAACAGCTAGACAAACAGGCTTTTGAATAGAGCAGACCGTATTCTAAAATGTTCACTAGATTAAAAGCTACAACGTTGCAAACACATGATTTATTTCTAAACACGCATTGTATTCAATGAAAAAACGACTTTTACACAATTGCGCGTTGCACAAGAACAGAGCAAGCTACGGATACGAAACTTAGCAAGTTTCTTACGAAGGTTTTTGTCTATCGTTTAAAACAATTTGCATTGAAATTGAGCGAGCCGTTCGGAAGTTACAAGGTCAAATATGGATTTCGTTTTTTTGAAACACTGTATATATGTAAGCTTATGCATGGTAAAGCTGGAATATTTCAATTTGTATTATTTTAACAGCCCCCCATGTGTTCTATTTCATTAAGTATTTATTCAAAGGATGAGCAGCAGAGCATTACTTAGAACTATAGTCTATTTCACGAAACCTTGTGCATGGAAATCAATTTCGCGCACGTATCCTTTTGCACAAGAATTTAAAAAAAAGAAAGGCCCGCCCCGCCCCGTCAAAATTTTTAGAAAATAAAGCCCGCCCCGCCCCACCAGCCGTGTGACCCGCCCCGCAAAAGCCCGCGCGCCGCGCGGGCGTGCGGGCGGGGCGGGCAGACCCGCCCCGCGCAGGGCTCTGGTTCAGACTCAAGAGTAATAATCACACATAAAACCTATAAAGTTTTAGAGAACATTTGAAGCATCAATAGTTTGACCGAATTTTTTTTTGTTTTGAAAATTTTTTCTGAAACGATTTTGTCAGTTTGATTACGGGCTAATCATGAAGGGCTCCAAAAGACGTTAATTTTCGTTTTCAAGATGTTTTAGCTGTTGCGGAAGCAGGATTGGTGAACACCATGCATGCACAGTATACAAATTCTGGGGGTCAACCGAAAGAAATTTTTTCGAAAACGTCTAAAAATCAAGAAAAATTGAAGCTAAGCGTTAAAAACGTTTCTGAGCATTTTCCATCATATTCGATCAAAAAATGACAAAAACTTTTCAAAAAAAATTTTCTAGCAATTCTGCTGGGGTCATCGAGAATCTGCTGGGGATCAGTAATCTTTTGGGGGGGTCAGCACACCCTCCCCAAAGCCCCGACCCCCAAGTACATGTATGGTGAACATCCCGAATGTATGCTGAAGACATCTGTGATTGCTCAACTTAGGCTTGGTATTCTTTACGTTTCAAACTCGAAACCTAAAAATACGTAAACTAATTTATGCAGGCACATGTTTTACTTGTTTTTCCAAAGTTTTCGCTGCGAAGAAATGATTAAGTTTTAATGTACCTTCCTTCACAAGGTCTGCCAGGCACTTACAAAGTAAAAAGAATGTTAAACTGATTCTTTGCTACGTGAAATATTTTTTAGCAATTACAACATGTCTGGCACAGTCATGAACTTGAAATATTCCCACTTATGCTGCCCATCTAAACATACCTTGTTTTTCTGTGATAATCATTGGACTGATTTTCGGCATCAGTAATCGGTCTCAAATAAGGTGTAAGATGCCATTTTTTACATGGATACCCAGAATCACCAAGTAAAATACCGGGTAGGGTTCCATTTTCTAAGTGTAATGAGCTAGCGGATAAAATTCTACTGTCATGAGCTGACCCTGGCCAATCTTCGTAAACGTTCAAAAATTTACCCTCCACATCGCATACTGCTTGACAATTTATATAATGTCGTCCTTTATAATTTACATAAGAAATTTCGTCATCACTAAGCGCTAAAACTAATATATACATGGGTACAATCAATGCATCCTACGACATTCGGTATTTTGCATTTTCTATAAAATTTTTGCTTGATCGCATTTAAATCTTCAATATTCCCTAAAAACACATAACTTTGTTCAGCATATACTCGAATAATTGATCCGTGGTTTCAGTAACAATTCTTGAAACAGTTGATTTCGAATGCAAATTAAACAGTTTCGCCACAGCAAAATAAGGGCTTCCAGTACTGTAGAAACGCAACGTTACTGCCGATTTCAATTCCGTTGAACAACTTCGATTTCCCTTTGCAGGTACTTTCACCGGTAAATAAACATGAATTCTTTTGAAACAATTTTTCGTAAATCAAAATCAACGTAAAAATCTTTATCCTGAATGTCATAAATATTACAAGTCTTAAATGATTGTCGTTTTGATTGAAAACGAGTTAAAACCATCGAAAGTGCCATATTTTTACGAAAACAACTTTCATGTGCGCATGCTGATGCAAAGAATAAGCTTTTAATCAAAAGTTAACCCAGCCCCCTGCCTCGTCTAGTGATTCGTCTAAATCACGTCTAACTTCGACGAAATTTCGACGCGTCTAACTTAGACGTTTTATGAGAAACACAGTTAAGAATCGACGCGTCTAACTTCGACGAAATTTCGACGCGTCTAACTTAGACGTCTTATGAGAAACACAGTTAAGAATCGACGCGTCTGAATCTAGAAATTTAGACGCGTCTAAGCTTAGACGTCTTATGAGAAACCCACCCCAGAATTATAGTATTTTTAATGCCACTCATTATACACCAGTCAATGCATGCATTTTTGTTATAAGCGGGTCAACAAGTAAGGGTGTTCAAAAGGGTTCAGAGGACTGCAATCAGTTATATCATTTTCACATCTTTCATCTTCGTCATTTAGTATGCCAGTTTTAGCACGTCCTTGCCAGAAGAAAACGATTGAATTTACGCTAAAAACGTCTTTTATTCCAAGAAATGTTCGTTTTTGACATTTCAATGCGAATTTGCGTGGAAGCGACATACCTATAATTGCGAAAATTTCTGTTCGCGTTATTTTAATCTATTTGGCTATTGTCGACATACATTTATCGGCTTGAAATTTTGGGTGGGGGCACACATAAGAGAGGGGATTTGTACCCCTCAGAAGTTGAAATACCCCCCAGAATTCTATTTTTAGTAACATTTTTGGTGATTTACCCCATCCTGATTCCTGACCCCCCAGAATTTCGGTGCTGCCCATGTATGGTGGGGTCCCCGGCCATTTTTGGGGTGGGGGATGACCTCCAATTTTTTGGCCAAAAAACACCTTAAACGGCCAAAAAATTCGATTTTTTTTCAAAAAATCGGGGTTTAAAAATTTTCTGATTTAGAAGATGGGGATGACCAATTTTGGATGGGAAGATCCCCTTTATTTTCTTTTTGATGTCTGATTGTTGGTAAAAATTTTTAAATATGTATATGCCAAAATTCATGTGTAAACGAACTGTATAGCAGAATGGCACTATATATTCTTGTACGCATTTCTATTACAGATTTTTTTAGCACTACAGAAAATGTAGCGATTTACATTTGGAATGAATTGAAGCTGCAAATGGCACGTGAGACTGCACAGCTGCACGAAGTGGTCATTCATGAAACAGATAAAAATATTGTCAGATACAAGGGTGAATAAATGCCGTGTTGCACTATTTATTTTTCATTTCACGCACTGATTAACAAATGATCAGTAAATTTAAATCATTTGTCGTTGAATGTCGTAGTTAAGTGTTTTTAGGTGCATATTTATATAGCTACGAAAATGCACCTGCGCAGGAAGGGGTTGGGAATTCAAATGCATGACGGCCGATTTCATTACCCTCTACACGAGTTTACACATCGGAGGATCTCTCTCTATAGTCTGCTCTCGCACGTTGGCGTAGGGGAAGTTGAAACCACCCCAGCGATTACTGCAGACCACAGAATACTATTTTAGTACCATTTTTGGCAATTTCGTCCAACCTGTATAGCTCAGAATTTTCTCGCTGCCCACCTACACGTCTATTCTACGGCACTTTTGGCATATCCTGAATATCGCCGTCAATAAACCGGCAGATTGTGCTGTTGCATCAATCTGATGCCTCCTACCTATAGTCTGTTTCACATAAGCTTGGGCATAAATTCTAAGAATTTTTCGAAAGTCGACGGGTCACGCACGATAATTATATATCAAATCAATGCTATAATCGCAATCTGTCGGTTGTATAAAATGTATGCCAAAACTCTTGTGAAACAAGACTATAATTATCGTAATGGTGCATGGTACCTAGCCGCTGAACATTCGTAAAATGTACCTACCTCTACCCAAACTTATGTGGGTATACCTACTTAAAGTCTGTTTCACGCAACTTCGGTCATAAATTTTAAAACCATCTCCGACAATAGGCTGACAGATAGTGATTATAACATTGATCTAACTGCATAATTATCGTAATCCTCGGCTTACTGTCGATGAAAATTCTTAGAATTTATGAAATGTACATAGGTGCTTTTGGCAATAAAACACGCGATTTCCGGGCCCACTCAGCCACAATGTTCCCGCAAGAATGTAGACAAGTGCCTACGTCAAAATGCATCCGCCTAAGTTTCTGACGGCGCCCTTCATAGCTGTGTGGTTAGCAAGGCTGTTTGGCATGATGCTCCAAAAAGTACGCCTCGATTTTGTGCCGGAACCCCTCGATGCACATTTTCAAGCTCCCGAAAAGTCAAAATATCAATATTGTATGAAATAGAAGCAAAGTGTGTTCAACAATAATGGAACACCACACCACGACGACTCGTTGAACAAAAGCTTTTAGAATTTTATTAAAATAAAATTAGTCATTTAATTTATTAATTATTGAATCAATTAAATTTCCAATTAATTGCACTTATGTAAAACCTTTTTACTACCACAAACTACGTAATTTTACACGAACGATTAATCGAATGAAAATAATTACAGCGTCCATACAAGGATATACATACCTAATATAGACACGAATACGGCATAGTAGATACCTATATTTATTTATTGAGCTTTCTTTTGCCATTTTTTACTCGTGTTACAAAAACGCGTAGCCTTCAGTATTGTGAATTCTAAACTGCCCAATGCCATGTCTATGAAATTCCAGCGTCAAAACTATATGAAAAAGCAGTTTACCTTGAGATTATGCACATCAGTAAGTACCATACGTGGGCAGCAAGAAAATTCTGGGGGTGCAAGATTTTTTTGAAGGTCGAAAAATGGCCTTAAAAATGGTGGTATGGCGATAAAAACACCATTTTTCGACGTTTCTCATCAAGCACTATCCATTGGCATCAAAAAATTGCGAAAAAAACGAAAAAAATTTTCAAAAATTGAATTCTGGGGGGGGGGTATTTTGATTTCTGGGGGGTATTTTGGTTTCTGGGGGGGGGTGCATACCCCCAAACCCCCCACCCACGCCCAGGTGTGGTAAGTACCGTTTATAAATTACGCAAGAGATGATAAAAATCCGTTAAAAATCAAGTTCACCTAAGGTGGCCCGTCAATGTCAGAATTACATAACATTTTATACATAAATATAAGTATCGGTTAACTTAGAGTCAAAAGCAGTATTAGTATAGTATGTCGCCACATCGGGAAAAATGCGGCTCCACTAGATAGTTGTTTGTATCCACAAAGTTGCATAATTGTGGATGGTAAACCTGGTCATAAAATAGTAATATATTCTTCTTCCAAGACTAGAATTGATTGCAAAAAAAGCAACATGCGCAATGCGTCCAGGTTATGTTTATTGCTTATTGTGCTTTAACGTCCTCAAAATAACTAAGAACACCAGTGTAAGGGTTAAAAACTTTGCAAGTTGGTTAAATCGACACATGATAGATTCGAGAATCTCCTGCCAGGACATCTCGATGGATACGGATTAAAAGGATGCACGTTGATGCTCCGTGAAATGACATTTTATCCGAAATAGCCCGTCATTTTTCAGTGATTTAAAGTATTTCTAATCTTTTCTTAACGGTTGAATATTTTAATACTACGAGTAAAACTTGCACTACTACGTGGATGCATTTTTTATTGATGAAGTCGCATTTTTTTCCGATGTGAAGACATACTTTACTAATATCGTCAGGAGCAGACATGCACTTGGGGTCGAGTGCCCCACAATGAGAAAAGGGAGTTTTTTTAGTGGGAATGAGGGAAAATGCAGGCCAAAAATGAATAAAATCAAAAATTGACTGCAAAACTGCTCGAAATTGACTAGAAACTGTGGATTAACCAGTTTACGCTATTGTAGCATTTAAACCCGTTTCAAAGCCATTTTGGCTCAAGCAAGCTCTCTGACTGATCCTTCCAGACCGGCCGTGCTATGCATTTATGGCTAGTAGGAGTCATCCATATTCCTATCTTAAGTAAAGGTGACAATTTATTTTTCATACTGCTCCTAGTCGTCATTTCCACATCGACCATTTTAGCATTTGTTAAATCGGCAAAAAAATATAGCAAACGCTCTGCACTCTGAAAATTACAAATCAGATCTTATTAAAATCAATTACGCTTAAAAAGATTTCACATAAAATTTACGTAAAGAAATGCTTAATTTTGATTAAAACGCGACGTACTGAAGAAGATAAAAATTATACACAAGTTGTACACGCGGTTAAAAGCGAATGAGAAATGAATTGGATCGGCGTGAACGCAAGTGAAGTGATTAAAAAATCCGTAACTTACATTTGTACGAATAGTATACATCGCGAAAGCTGGACTCTTTTGGACTCCTTTCAGGCAAAGTTTTTTATCATCGCATATAGAAACAAACGGTCCCTAGATTGCTGCATCGAGCATAAAGCAGAACAGGAACTTTTCACTTAAATTCTGAAATCATAATTTTCAGAAAATTTCGAAAAAAATTTCGATTTCTCAATTTAAAATGACTACAACTCTAAATTTTTCAAAATAGGAGAGTTGTATGTACATACTTAGCAACATACAAGTAATGGCTCAAGGGTGGGGGTGAATGAACTCCAAATTTTGGCCAAAAAAGACCTAAAAGAGGCCAGAAAATTCGATTTTTTTCAAAAACTAGGGGGTCAAAAATTTTCTTGCTTTCGGGGGACAACCAACTTTGGGTAGGGGATCCCCCATCCCCCTGTAACACGTATGCACAGCACTGATTCGCTATAATCCATCGATTCTTTCGAAGTGCGACAGAGATAGCTTAAATTAACGGATTCACACGTAAAGCACATCATTTTGCTTCGCTGAAGACAGCATTTACCAAAACTCACGATTCGGGTACGATTTGAAGTTAAACTTAATAACTCTATTTTTAGCCGTTCCTCGCACTACAAATTGTTGTCTAATTTTCCGAGCGAACTCATGAATATTTTGCCTAAAAAATGTTAAATCAAAACCTCATATGCATGTCTGACTGAAAGCACAAGCAGTGAATGATTTTAGCGGCATCAAAGACCCCGAATAAAATGCAGCAGATAAACGAAGAAAGTGTAAAGCATGTTACATCAGCGGAATACGCGTAATTTAAAAGCATCGATGAGAAGTTTTTCCGACAAACAAAATTCCTCTAATTCCACATATGTTTGTATGTGGGTACGAATAAAGGGCACGTTATCGAAAAATCCTGAGAAAAATACGCGGCGTGTTAGATATTTTAACAAGGAAAATTATTTTCCAAAAAAATGAAGTATCGCCAACGAACGTCCAATCAAAATCCTGCAAGAAGACTCGATAAAGTCAAATTAAAAAAGTATGCAATATAAGAGAAGTGCTTGTAGGGCAAACTTGGAAGAGGTCAAAGTTTTGGAAAAAGTCGGCCATTTTTAAAGGGATTAACAGTTCTTGTTCGAGCCTCTTTGTATGTACAAGGATCTCCATAAGCCTCTGTATGAGCGGAAAATTTATTTTACATATAACGTATGCAGGCCCATATCCACTATTTTGTTTCGACAAGGGCACGACCAAAATTTTTTAAAAACATAAGGGGGACCAGAGGATGAATTAGAAAAAAAGGCGTTTTACGACCACTAGAGCTGAACACTTTGAAAATTTTGCTAATCAGATGCCTTAAATATTGTGAGAAACATAGGTGGGCGGCACCAAAGATGCAAGATTTTTTCAAAAGTCCTTCGGTGGTATGGAGAAAGACACCATTTTTCAACGTTTCTCATCGAACACTATCAATTGGTATCAAAAAATTGCGGAAAAAAAACAGCAAAAAATTTCAAAAAATATATTCTGGGGGTATTTTGGTTTCTGGGGGTGCATACCCCCAAACCCCTTCCTACGCCCAGGTATAGTGAGAATCCAAGGGACACCCTCTTAAAAAATCTCATTTTCTGCATGAAACTTGTATAGAACAGAAGACATATAGATGCAAAACACGCTTCAGGTTGTATGAAGACTAAAAATCGAGTGTTTAAACCGCGCGATTGGGAGGGAATAAACAGATTTCAATAATAATTGCGAAATTAAAAAGCAAAGGAAGAATAACGAAATAATCATAGATATTTTATTTCGAAAGGGCACCACTCCCCTATCCCTCCTGGATACAAGTCTCAACGTATGAATATGCAAATTGTGCATTTTTCATGTGTTATCAGCCTACAATCTTCGACCAACTTGCAGTCCAAGAAGTCTTACTCGGTCCTAAATTATACATACACAGGGTCAAAAGTTCTAGGAGAGGATTAACCGAGTTTTCTGGGGGGCGGGGGGAGGGTAAATGCATACATGTAAGAGGAGGATTGGGGGATCCCCCAACCAAAGTCGGCTGTCCCTCCATCCCCGTTCGAAGCCAGAAAATTTTTGACCCCCACCAATTTTTGGGGACAATCGGATTTTTTGGCCATTTTGGCCGAAAATTCGAGGCCATTTACCCCTCCCCTCCTAGAAATGTCCGAGGACCCCCACCCAAAATTTTGAGCCATTACATGTATGAGTAAATGTGTGATTTTTACCTAATTAATATTAAATTTTGACACTTATTTCATCGTATTTCATTTTTTATTAAAACAAATAGCTATCAAGGCGATGGAATGATCTGTTACACATCAAATATATACAAAATAGTGGGAGAAAAGTATCCGAATAAACAAATTGAACATTTTGCCGCTCGAAAAATAAGTATTTGTACTTAAAACTATACTGTTAGACGTCGTTTAACGCTTTTTCATGGTTCGATAAATAGGTGTAGTCCCGAAACGGCCTGAGGGGGTATGCCTTTCAAAAGTCCTGACAGAGGGGATACCCCCCAATATCCCCCCAGTGTGCATGTATGCCCTAAAATCAGTCGATAAGATTAGTACGACACGAAGCATCGAAATTATTTTAATTTTCTGCAAAATTCACACATAAAACTGAACTCGGAAAGACTGCAAATGCAATATGCTGATTGAATCTCGTGATGAATATCATCGCGAACATAAATAAGTAAATTTTACCTTCAAACCGCAAAAACAGTTTAAAGTTGCCAACAGGGGCGTAACCAGGTGGGGGGCGGGCCTTCCCCCAAATGAAAAGATAATTTTATAAAAGCAAAGGGGGACCCTTTGCTTTTTCTTCAAGTGAAGTGGAAACGGATTGTGGACAGCCATAATGCGTTTTTAGCACACTTTTTAGCTTCTAGACTCCAAGATTTTCCGGCGCTTCGCGTCGGATTTCTCATGTTCTGTTTTTTCTTACCGTAGATGACTAGATTTTACTTAAAAATACCGAATTTGTCAACATTTTTTGCGCTTCGCGCTGGATTTCTTATGTTCTATCTTTATACTTAACTTAAAAGCACAGATTTTACTTAAAAATAACGAATTTGTCAAAAATTTTCGGCGCTTCGCGCCGATTTATTATGTTCTGAATTAGTTTTCTTAACAAAACTGCAAAATTAAATGCAGAGAAAAGAATTTCGAAATGTTTTGGAGTCAAGCTTTAATTTGATATTGAGGAATTAGTCATACCGACAGGTTAGAAGATAGATTTTTTATATCCAAATTTGAAACAAAGCAGGAAAATTTTTGAATTTTTTAAATTTTTTTCTTCACCATAATATAGATCTTGTCGAGAAACGCTCGAAAATTCGATTATTTTCGCGTATCTCCTAATCTTTCCCGAGATATAGGACTTCAAAAATTTTGGGCCCCTCCCCCCAAATAAAATCCTGGTTACGCCCCTGGTTGCCAAATAGATCTGTTTTTCTGCATGAAATCTTTAGAAATACAAATAGATAGCACACAGGTACATTGTGGGAATGGTGGGTATCTCCTGTACCACAAGTTTTGAGAAGCATACCCTCCTCAGGCCGTTTGGGACCAAAACCGGTTGCTTGAATCATGAAAAAGCGTCAAATGACAACTAAGAGTATTATTTGAAGTGCATATATGTATGAACTCATTTTTCCAGCAATAGACTGTTCTATTCGTTCATCCAGACACTTTTCTTCCATTATTCTGTACATAATTAATGTTAAAGGTCATTCCATTGCCCTTATTGTTATTGCTCTCAAGCAAATTTAACCATAAACAGTGTTGTGTTTTTGTACAAGATCCGTTTTTCCATGTAGAAAGATGGTCCCTAAAAGTTTTTGTAAATTTTGTACACAAAAATTTTTGGGTACTATAATATGGTGCAGTAGCGATTTTAGTGTGGCAAAAACAGAGTTGTTCGACCTTCGGTGATATATTTTAGCTAATTTGTGGGTTTCTGAGGGCAAAAGTCTCTAATAATCGTCTCCCGAAAAATTTTCCTTTCGAAATGCAATTTCTGACATTATAAAGATATGTATATACAGAACATATGTACAATTACTCATTTCGGCGCGAAGCGCCGAAAATTTTTGCGAATTTCCAACCTTTTTTGCAGTTTGTGTCTTCCAAAAATAAAATTACTCATTCCCCCAGATAACTCGGTTTAACCCTTCCCAGAGCTTAAAATGTCTCTAAAAAATGGGCGAAAAGGTGTGAAAATTATCTTCACTTTGATACAAAAAGTCTTTGTACATTGTCCAAAGATCGCTCCTAAAATCTTTGCAAGAGCCTGAAAATCTTTGTTCCGCACAAAAAAGCCTGGAGGTGATTGACCTTCGACTTTGGACCAAAAAATGATAAAAACACCTAAAACTGATTTAAAAACGCAAGTTTTTGCCCAAAAGTTAGGAGATGGTGAGTAGAACTACCGACTTTGGGTGGGGCATGGGGGATCTGCGATCCACTATAACATGCATGCACGATACATTTCGAAAAAGAGTGAAAATGATTAAGTTTAAGGAAAACCGAACGAAATGCTTATTCCTCTTATAATCCTTTCTCGTATATTTTAGATGCAAGATACATATATGAAAGATTATACATAAAATAAATAGATAAACAGCATATTTTCGAATGATAATAACGGTTTTCTAAATTAAAGTACAGGGACCTTTTTAATTGGGTAAATATTTTTTCAAACATGGAAACACTAAGTAATTTTAAAGACATAAAGACATCTGAACAAATTAATTAAAAAGCAGCGAATTCCGAAAATCAATAAGATAACTTAAGATAAATAAGAAAAATTCTAAATGGCTGACATGCAAGTTTTTAGCCGGCTCATGAACTTTGAAAAGAAGCAATTACTTGCCATCAGGAAGTTCCATTTTTTCCTAATCAATAACAACCGATGTAATAGGTTGGTTGTCTTCCTCCATCGTTGCACCTTCATTTTCGTCTTCTAGTATGTTGGCTGGCATTTTGTTATCAGCCGTTACGCTGATCACGTGACCCAAGCTAACTCCACCAAGCATTGGTCCGACTGGAGCTACGTACAAATAGAAAATCGCACATGCATTAAAGCGCAAGGAACATTAAATCGGTGGTCACCATAAGTGGGCGGCACCAAAGTTCTAGGGTGTGCAAGATTTTTTCAAACGTCAAAAAATGGCCTTAAAAATGATGGTATGGCAAAAAACACCATTTTTCAACGTTTCTCATCGAACACTATCTCAATGGCATCAAAACATTGAAAGAAAATTTTCAGAAATTGAATTCTAGAGGGGGTATTTCGGTTTCTCGGGGTGCATTGCATACCCCCCCAACCTACCCCTTACGCTCAGGTATGGTGGTCACGCGTGCATCTTGAAGCCCGAATTTCCGAAATATTGACAGGACACGCACACAATGGTTTGAGGGTCGACGACACCCAAAGAGGGCAAAGGACAAAGTTTTCTATGGAAATAAGGCAAATTTGGTCCAAAAACGGACAAAATTCAAACAGCGCCTGAAGTAGATAGGCCCTTCGTGAGCACGTTGTATTGAGTCAATGATAGCTTTTGTAAAGGATTTCTATTTTTTCAACGTTTTATTTTTATGTTAAATATTTATTTTTCCGAATATTAAAACTTTCAAACTTTTTTGCACCTTCCACTGCCCTCCGCGAGCTTTTTTTCAAGTTTATAATTTGGATGCGCGCCTACTTGAATATTTCTAAAAAGAATCTACAAAAAAATTTTAGACGCAATAGGCGGAGCGTGGTAGGAAACCTTGAAGTGTTCACTCTATTTTAAGCAAGTACATGTGACAGATTCTTATTTACGGGGAAGAAGGCGGGACGGGTGCGGCCACCCCACCGCCTTAGCCAAAAAAAATTTTGAGATAAGGCCTGAAAAGATGAAAAATTGCATGTATTTGTCATAAAATCTTCGAATTTTCAACGCTTAGATATATGAAGTATTTTCGATAATTTTGTCCAAAGCACGACCAAGAAATGACTATTTTTATAGCGTTTTGAGAGAACAAATTCTTTCCAAAAAAGTTCTAATTTTATGATATTAATGGATAAAACATGTCGAAAAACTTGGAAAAATTCGGTTTTTGCAAACTAACTCGACGAATTTCCCGAGATATAGACCAGTTTTTGCAGGGTTCTCCCTCCTCTAGGGCAAATCCTGGATATGAGCATGGGATCCCCTAAGAAAATTCTGCATACTTCCCTTGCACGTACATTTGTATGTATTTATGAGCAATGCTAGGGTGCTAGCAATACATGGGCAGCAGCCAAATTCTGGGGATCTGGGTGGTGTGAAACCGGCAAAAATCCCAAAAAACATGCCAAATATTTAATTCTGGGGTCAATCAATTTTTTTGGAGAGTCTACCGGATTCTGGGGCTGTATATAGACCCCCACGTCCACGTGTGGTTCCAGCATACCTGAGCAATACCCTATTTAGGCTCATCCACACAACCGGGCCGAGCCAAACTTGAACGGTACGGACGAGTTGTTCAGGCAGGGCTACGTTTAGTACAGCTAAACCTGAAAATCTTACTTTTGGACCCTGGCATACAAGAGCATGGGGGTAAAGGAGGTTATTACCCCCTCCGCTGAGCTTAGAAAAACCGATAGCTATGCAGCGATTTTGGCCGAAGCCCTTTTTGGGCTCAGAAAATTAGCTATTCAGCCTTTTTGGGCTCAGAAAACTAACAACATAGTATATAGTCTTTTTTGAGCTCAAAAATGCTACTTAATTGTGTTTTTGAGTTTCGAAAGGATAGATACATAGCTATTTTATCGACTCCAAAAAGGGATTAAAAGCTATTTCCAGTCCAAAAAGGCTATATATGTAGCTACGTTTGTGAATCCAAAAAAGAAGTTTTCTAAGACCAAAAAGGCTATTTGGCTAATTTTCTGACCCCAAAAGGGCTATAAAGCCGTTTTTACGAAGAACATAGCTATCTAGCAATTTTTGGTTTTCACACCCCCCCTGAAAGTTTGACCTTGTACACCTATGGACCCTGGCAACGACTCGACCACTATTTTGGACCAGGAGACTGCATTTTTGAACCTGGGAAATCATTTTCTGGTCCAGGACAATAACTTTTCAAAGCTAAATAACCGTTTTCTGGAACAGGAAGCCACTTTTCGAAGCTGAACGACCAACTTTTGAACTGGACAACCACTTTCGAGTTGAACATTAAAAGCCCCGTTTTTGGACCAAGAAATTGCTCAGGTACGCAAGAGCACATGAATATATAGCACTAGCAACTGGAAAAAATGACCCTTTTAAGAACGGTTTATGTTAAGGCGATCGTGTTCGAACTGCAAAAACTTAATACTTGAAAAAACCGTATGAATTTAGTGATGTGCAAATCGTAAGGTCAATGCTGTCCTCTTCCATCATACACTTCAACGAGTTTCAATAGCTACATGCATTGTGTTCACTTTAATTTCAGGTAGTATGTATACCTTTTCACATGCAGCAGAGCATAAGAATTCAGAAGGGCGAAAACCAAAAATTTTCTGAAGCGCTTTTTCTATTCAAAACGAAGAATTCGCGTCAAAAACATCCTTTTTCGGCGTTTCTGACTATGTTGTATCTTTCTACAACGTAAAAACCTAAAGAAATTTCAAAAAATATCAAACAAATTGTAGTCGAAAGACAAGTATTTGACACTTTGAGCCAAAAGATCACTAAAACGCTTAAAACGGCATTTTTCTACGATTTTTCTCGAAAATCGCGAATTCTGGCGGGTGAAAAAATTTCTGGGGACGGAAATGACGTCATCATACCTGTTGCCGCTGTCGCTGATGGTATCAGAAGCGACGGCGACGCCGACGAAGTGAGTAGCGGCGACGGCATAAGAACCGGCGGCGTCAAGGTCATGGCGTTCGGTCTGGCGTACGACGTGGCCGTCGACGTTATAGTCAGCTTGGGTAAAATGGGAGTGAGCGGTTTAACTGATGACGTCATCGAATTAATTTGCTGCATAAGATTTTCGAAATAAAAAATAATTCATATGTTCAATCGTTTCGTTAAATTAAATAAAAGAGGAGAAAAGATATAAAAAAAGGATGAATAAAAGAATTAAAAAATAAAAAAGCGTTGACAAAAAAAAATAAAAATAAAGCTACGGAGAAAAGAGCGTTGATGCGGGTTTCCACATGTAAATATAGTGTGGCGATAATGTAAACGTGCGAGAAAGGTACTCTGTCAAAAAAGGCCAAATAGGTGAGAATCTACTTAAGGAAATTTTCGTGAATTTAAGCCCTTTTTATAGTTTTTGTCCTCCCAAAAATCTTCGCAAGTACATACATGCACAAAGACGGCCTCGAAATGTATGCATTTGTTCATCGGAAAAAATCATTGCCGAATATAAAATAACGTTATGGCATTATGTATTTAAATGATGTTTCAAGCTAAAGAAAAACAGGAGTAACCGGCCATACTCGCGGTCGTACTTTATCAACTTACAGAATTAAACTTACGTAAAAATATAACAATTATTGTAAACAAAACTCAAAAATGAAGAGAGCGCCGGAAAATTTTGAGTTCAGTAGCTCAAAAAAGTGCTAGAAACAATGTTTAGCTTCGGGGGAGAGGGGCGCCCCCCGCCCCGACTTATAACCATACCTGGGCATGAAGGGTTAGCAGAATGCACCCCCCAGAAACCAAAATACCCACCAGAATTCAATTTTTGAAGATTTTTTTGTTTTTTTCGCAATTTATTGATGCCAATGGATAGTTCTCGATGAGAAACGTTGAAAAATTGTGTTTTTCGCCATACCACCATTTTTGAGGTCATTTTTTGACCTTTGAAACAATCTTGCACCCCCAGAACTTTGGTGCCGCCCACCTATGCTTATGACAGCCCCTAGTTGCAGTTTATGTAGTTAGCATGGATAAATTTATACCTGAGCCCCAGTGCCGTTGTCGAAGCCCGGCGATGCATCGAAGCTTGCTGTATACAACATTGGTGAATAGGAAGCGGCGGCGGACATTGGATCGTTACTGGAGCCCGACGGCTGCTGAGTTGAACGATAAGGAGGAGAAAAGCTTCGCACCAAAAGTTGACGCTGCTGCGGTTGCTGAAGAGAATCAGTACATCAAACATATATTATGCACACGTAACAGTTCAAAATTTTTGGGAGAAGGGGAGAACGGCCTTCTATTTCTGTTTTTTTGTTTTGGTTTTGCTTTTTGGTGGTTTTCTTTTCTTTTTAAATTGGTAGGTACTAAAAAAATCCTTTTATTCTGATGAAAAACGAAAACCGTCCCTAAAAATGGTCCAAGGCGCTAGTTTTGTCCATAAAAGTCGATGGGACGGAGGCCGTCTTTGAATAGTGATACGATATCCCTTACGCCCTCTTAAATGAATGCAGTGCATCAATATATACGTTACGAAAAGCGAAAGAATGCTGACAATCAATTCAGCCCCCAAGAAATTTTTTCACCCCCCACCGAATTCGCAATTTTTCGAAAGTTCTCAAAATTCGTTTAAAAGGTGCTTTTTATACGTTTTTAGCAATCTATTCGCTCAAAAATGTCGAATTTTCGTCGCTTCGCGCTATATACTCGTGTTTTGACTACAATTTTATTCAATTTGTTCGACTTTTTTGATTGTTTTTAAAATTTTTTCATGTCTTTATGCTATAGAAAGATAGAGCTTCGTCAGAAACGCCGAAAAACGATGTTGTTGACGCGCCTACCATTTTTTGGTCCGAAAAAGGACACATTTAAATATCACCTTCCCTAAAATTCCCATGTTGTGCATATCTCGTAGACAGGGAAGGGTAAAATCCCGAAATCCAAAGCAGTAAATTTAATGTTCCCAATAACCTCAAAACGCCATTACGTGGTAATACCGCATTTTAAGTCCATATTGACTGCATTGTATCGCTTTTAACACTAAAAAATATAGAAATCTATCAATTTTGTGAGTTTTTTGAGTAAAAGAACATCGAAGTATTAACTCGGCGCGAAGCGCCAGATAAACTAGATATATGAAGTACACATAAAGGGGTGCAGTGATCGACCGCGCTCGAAAAAAACCGGGCCTGAGCCCGTGTCCAGGCTAAGATACCGGGCCCGTGTCTACATGCTGAAGGATATACGTATATAGATATATACATAAGCAACATAGGTATTTATTAAGGCTTGCTATTTGTAAAGTTTACGTACGATCTATATATGTATATATAATAAGTATAAAGATCAATAAATAATATATGTATTAAGTTTACTTATGTAGACATTGTAAGACAAAAATACATACATACAAAATTTTAAATTATGAACATAAAAATTATTACATGATCATTGATAACCTATAACAACAAGATTGTATTATCATAAGGGTAAGATAATGATTTATTATAGAAGAATTTGCTATTTACGTACATATTTTCAAAATTAAATTAAACTTAGTTGTACGCCAAGAGGTCGATCGATGCTACATAGCTCTCCAGACTATTGCAGCTTGAAGAATAAATATAATTCTTGCGCATTATTTGTTCAATTGAATTCACTAACTAAATTCATTAAATTCATTTTTCTTAAGCATTATTTTTGACACAACATGCAGTTGCGGATTCTGAAGTGCATTAAAGTAGTCAAGAGACTTTTCTGGGCGATTTGCGCCAGACCGTTTCTCAGCTAAGCCATTTATTTCACACATGAACACTGTGGAATATGGGGTATCTCCCCTACCACAACTTTTGAAAGGCATACCCCTCAGGCCATTTACGGACCGAAACCTATTGTTTGAATTATGAAAGAGCGCCAAACTATGCTCAGCAATATAATCTGAAGTATTTTTGAGTGCTTCTCTGTCCATTCATTCACTCACTTTTGGTCTATATTTAATAGTCCAGGTCATTCCATCTTTAGAAGCGACTGTTCAGTAGGTAATAGTTTTGAAAAATGAGCTTGTTAAGCGAGAGTTGTAAACCAAGAGAAATTTAAACATACCATCAAATTATGAAGAGAATTATAAAAGATTTTAAACTATAAGAAAATGAAAAAGGTGGGATTTTAGTAAATTAAAACAAATTTAGAGGATATGATGAAACATTATTGTTGAGAATAGGACGATCACGTGCTATGTATAACGACTCCTTGATTAAAAGATCAAAAGAGTTGGATGCTCGACTAATAACCTTGAAGCAATCTGATGTAATTAAATGATTGCTATTTGAGATATGTTTGTGAATAGCAGATAAGCTATCACCCTGAATTGGCTTTCCTGTAGCAAATGAGATGCCAGTATGTCTCTGCAATTCTACTCCCAATATGTCGGCGAGTTTCGCCAATGTAACTAGCCATACAGCTAGAACACGTATACTTATATACTAAATTTGAGAGTAGCTTAGCAGGTACAGCATCCTTGTTCTTGAAAAACCGGCTTATACACATGACAGGTTTGTAAACAAACCTACTCTAATCTGAGGGTAAAATGCAGATATGAGCTTTAGAATTCTGCTGGCGTACATTGTAGCCATGCAAACCAGTGTAAGGCAAAACAAGAGAATAGCATAATTTATCACAACCGACTTTTATTTCATCACTTATTATACACCTTTGTCATAAAGTCTGATATGACCTTATCAATCAAGCTAAGGGGATACTCATTTTGCAGTAGAGTCTGCTTCAGCTTGTCAATATCAGAGACAAAAGTCTGATATGAGTTACAAATCATGTAAATGCGACTCACAAGTGTCCTTATTAAACCAACTTTATAGGCAAAAGGAATGAAGCTAGACAATTTGGTATAAAGGCCAGAAAATGAAGGTTTCTGATATGATGATGTCACAATATCATTGGACTTCCTTTCAACAAGAACATCAAGGAAATTTAATTTCTTGTCACATTCAGTTTCAAATGTGAACTTCATATTAGGATGTTGCTGATTCATGTAATCACAGAACTAAGTAGGCTGATTTCTGTCAGAAAACACTACAAATGTGTCATCAACATAACGTACATAAAACTTGGGTCTAATCTTTATATTGCAGTCTCTGAGCCACTTTGTTTCATGATAGCTCAAGAAAATGTTGGCAAGCACTGGGCCAAGCGGATTACCCATAGCAACACCATCTATCTGTTGATAGATTTTACCATTGCACGTAAAGTAACACTCTTTAACTGCAAGTTCTAGAAGCAGTTTGAATTGATGACAATTCATGTTATTTACTAACATGACATTTTGATCATCAAATAGTTTCCTAATACATATATCAATGGTCTCATTGAGTGGAATATTAGTGAACAAGCTTTGAACATCAAGACTAGCCATAAAATGATGGCTTTTGAATGTAAAAGCCTTAAGTCTTGTCAGGAAACTACCAGTGTCACATAAAGTGTATTCATTTGTACTTATGTCTTGCAGGATCGGCACAAAATACTTAGCCAACTTATAAGTTGGAGTATTGATGGCTGACAAGATCGGTCTTAGAGTTTTAGACTTAAAAAGTTTTTCTTTATTCTTGCTTTTCTTTTCAAGATTCGTTTAAAACTAAATATATTCACATCAGTGATCGTACGGGGTCAGATTTTCACCCCCGATTGGGGTCGGGGTCGGGGATGAAAAACCCCGGTTTTCGAGGTCGGGGTCGGGGTTGAAGATTAACAATTAACATTGCATGATTACTTACCAATTTGAAAAGAATAAAAACGATACCTTCACTTGTTTGTAGAGCATACTAATAAAGCTGGTTATGTTCGACATTTTATTTTCATTCCAAGTTCAAGCATGGTTTTAGCAATTTAGCATTACTTTCAATTTTAATCACTAATCGTTCTCGCTTTTTCGTATTCTTCCATAGTTTTTTCATAACGGTTTTCTATGGTGCACTGATTGTAGAGGAGCCAATGGCGCGAAGCGCCGCCGAAAATTTTCGAAATTTTTACCGTTTTCATGTAGAATTTACGCCTTTTTATTGACAAACAGTTCGGAAATCATAAGTGGCGCAAAGCATCAAGAAATTCAGTCATATTTTACCGCCCTAAGACAACTATCGGCGGTGCTAAGCGCAGGAAAATTTTGACGTTTTTACTCTTTAAACTCAATTTATACCGCCTAAATCATACAGAACAGATAAACTAATTGCGGCTCGAAGCGCCGAAAATTCTTAAAAATTCCTATTCCTTCTACCTTTTCTGTCCTCCTAAAAATCTCTTTCAACATGTAGAACGAGATTGTACGGCTGAGGTCTGGGGTGGCGCGATCAAGCGCCACCAGCGAGGTCCAGAGCAGAACCCCCCAAAATTTTGTAAAAAAGCACTCTAATTTTTAATTAGTAACGTTAAAATTTCGCAAATTAGCAAAATCTCGGTTCTGAATTAACTCCAAAAAAACTTAAAATTGATGAACACCTACACTGCACAAAACTTCTGAGCTTTAATGCGTTTTTCGACCTCTGCTAGGTATGTAGCGCAGCAACGGGTTGCAACCAATAAGTCATTGAAAGATGTATCAATGAGAATTTTGTTCTTACCATTTTCAGGCCCATTTGTGGCCTTATTAACTAGTTCAGAAAACAGAAAATGCGCAAAAACACAAGAAAATTTGGCCTTTCCTTTCATTTAAAATAGAATTGTGTGTCCCTGTAAAGAAAGATAAACAAAGCAGAGAATAGATAAATTGGTACGCAAACATTTTCGCACTTTTACTATTATGTTCAACAAGCATGTGCAGTTTCATTCAATGAACTAATAGTGCATTAAATCACTAAAGTGCTGCGAAGTGCTGGATTATTTTAACAGATTCAAGCTATTAAATTCATTGGATCTGTATAACAATAAATAATAATGACTCGGCGCGAAGCGCCGGAAAATTTTGACGTTTGTGCCTTTTTAAACTCAATGTTCTGGACACATTGCGCCAGAAAAATCAACATAATTTCTGAAAAATTCCGGGGGGCATGTGCCTCCATTCCCCCCGGCTACGCCTGTGATTCCGCAGTAATTTCGGCGCTTTATATAATGGAAAATATGCTAACACGTATGTACGTCTTAACAACATGGCGACCAGGCGTACTTTTTATGAAATATCGCGAGTGTCGAGTTTAACATATTAATTTTGCTGGTGAATGAATCGTCCTTGTTCCGAATTTATTTGCTTTTTATACAATTCTTATATGTACCAACGAATAAAATGCTATATTTCACCCCCGAAAAAAGGTTCAACCCTGACTCGAAAAATCATGCCCCGGTCGGTCAGGCTACTGGGGTCCTCTCAGGTCATCGATCACTGATTCACATATTTGAAGAATAAGTATGATCATGGAGTTGTGTTGCTTTTGAGAAAAGTTGAGAAGCTTCAACTTCGCTATGATAAGCTTCAGTTGGATGTTGCATTTCTTAAGGAATGCATTGATAATGATTTGCTTCCTAAATTTCTATCTTTCAAGGTTTCTAATAGGATGCTTAAGCGTTCTAAGTGTTACATAACAGGTCAGAGGCTTCTGCTAAATGAGGAATTGAAAGGTAAAATCAAAGAGGTCGAAAGAGTCCTAAGAGATTTGAAGGCACAGATAAGCTTGTTTGATTCAAGATTATCCTGGCTGGATTCTCAGGTATCATTAACATACATTAGACGCAATGTGTCTAAATCTCTCAACCATGTTAGACAGTTGCATAGCAAGAAGGTAAAAAACTTGCTTATGCATAAAAAGTGTTAATAGTATTGATCCTGACAAGGTTGTGGTTAATTTTAGTAACCGAGTTTTGACAGCTCATGAGAAGCTTGTCTTGTCTTATGGTATGAAGTACTCTATTACACCTAGGAAGATCGAGTATGGTGATTATTTGCTGCCTTTTGAGAAACTGATGGGTTTCCTCAATAAACAAACTGCCTTTAAGTGTGATAATGTAAAAATGCAAATGATCAAGAATCAATTGCGTGACATTGCTCTTAGCTCATACTTTAATTATGATAAGAAGCATTGTGATAATCTATCAAAGCGTGACTATGAAATCCTCAGTAATCTGTCAAAAGACAAGAATATCATTGTCCTAAAGGCAGATAAGGGTAACCAAGTTGTAATTTTGAACAAAGATGACTACATTAGGAAGTTGAATGATGTCTTGAATGATACCTCAAAGTTCAAAGTCATTGACTGTAATCCTTGTCAGTTTATACGCTCAGTTCAGAAACGCATATCAGCCCGTATACTGAAGGTTCATAAGCAAAATGGACTATCTGCTGATGTGTATAAAAGTATAAATCCTGTAGGATGCAGTTATGGCAGACTATATGGCTTGCCTAAGACCCATAAGAGAGATGTTCCTCTAAGACCGATCTTGTCAGCCATCAACACTCCAACTTATAAGTTGGCTAAGTATTTTGTGCCGATCCTGCAAGACATAAGTACAAATGAATACACTTTATGTGACACTGGTAGTTTCCTGACAAGACTTAAGGCTTTTACATTCAAAAGCCATCATTTTATGGCTAGTCTTGATGTTCAAAGCTTGTTCACTAATATTCCACTCAATGAGACCATTGATATATGTATTAGGAAACTATTTGATGATCAAAATGTCATGTTAGTAAATAACATGAATTGTCATCAATTCAAACTGCTTCTAGAACTTGCAGTTAAAGAGTGTTACTTTACGTGCAATGGTAAAATCTATCAACAGATAGATGGTGTTGCTATGGGTAATCCGCTTGGCCCAGTTCTTGCCAACATTTTCTTGAGCTATCATGAAACAAAGTGGCTCAGAGACTGCAATATAAAGATTAGACCCAAGTTTTATGTACGTTATGTTGATGACACATTTGTAGTGTTTTCTGACAGAAATCAGCCTACTAAGTTCTGTGATTACATGAATCAGCAACATCCTAATATGAAGTTCACATTTGAAACTGAATGTGACAAGAAATTAAATTTCCTTGATGTTCTTGTTGAAAGGAAGTCCGATGATATTGTGACATCATCATATCAGAAACCTACATTTTCTGGCCTTTATGCCAAATTGTCTAGCTTCATTCCTTTTGCCTATAAAGTTGGTTTAATAAGGACACTTGTGAGTCGCATTTACATGATTTGTAACTCATATCAGACTTTTGTCTCTGATATTGACAAGCTGAAGCAGACTCTACTGCAAAATGAGTATCCCCTTGGCTTGATTGATAAGGTCATATCAGACTTTATGACAAAGGTGTATAATAAGAGTGATGAAATAAAAGTCGGTTGTGATAAATTATGCTATTCTCTTGTTTTGCCTTACACTGGTGTGCATGGCTACAATGTACGCAGCAGAATTCTAAAGCTTATATCTGCATTTTACCCTCAGATTAGAGTAAGGTTTGTTTACAAACCTGTCATGTGTATAAGCCGGTTTTTCAAGAACAAGGATGCTGTACCTGCTAAGCTACTCTCAAATTTAGTATATAAGTATACGTGTTCTAGCTGTATGGCTAGTTACATTGGCGAAACTCGCCGACATTTTGGGAGTAGAATTGCAGAGCATACTGGCATCTCATTTGCTACAGGAAAGCCAATTCAGGGTGATAGCTTATCTGCTATTCACAAACATATCTCAAATAGCAATCATTTAATTACATCAGATTGCTTCAAGGTTATTAGTCGAGCATCCAACTCTTTTGATCTTTTAATCAAGGAGTCGTTATACATAGCACGTGATCGTCCTATTCTCAACAATAATGTTTCATCATATCCTCTAAATTTGTTTTAATTTACTAAAATCCCACCTTTTTCATTTTCTTATAGTTTAAAATCTTTTATAATTCTCTTCATAATTTAATGGTATGTTTAAACTTTAAGTTTCTCTTGGTTTACAACTCTCGCTTAACAAGCTCATTTTTCAAAATCATTCCATCTTACTTATTATCATTTGTTTTCGTGCAAATTTAATCAAGAATATTCACGAAATAAGCATTTTTACGGGTTGTGACCATACGTGAGCAGCAAGAAAAATCTGGGGTGCAAGATTTTCCAAAGGTCAAAAAATGGCCTTAAAATAGTGGTATGGCGAAAAAACACCATTTTTCAACGTTTCTCATCATCAGAAAATTGCGAGAAAAACAAGAAAATTTCAAAAATTGATTTCTGGGGGGGATATTTTAATTTCTGGGGGTTGGTATTTTGGTTTCTCGAGGGGGGGGGGTGCACACCCCTAACCCCCACCCCGCCCAGGTGTGGTTGTGACGGGGGAGGGAAAGGAACGACAGAAATATCTAAAAAATCAAGATAAACTCATCATTTTAGCGCCATATTTAGCCAGAAAAATTAATCATTAACCCCCCTCCCCAAGGAAACTCGATTTACCCCCAACTGTACAAAGATCTCCTGAAGTCTTCGTACGAGCGAAAATTTTTTGTATGCATAATATATAGATGTATATACTATTAAATATACACACTTTTACATACTATTAGTCTGTTATCCGCGACCAGCACGCTTCACAGAAAATGTTACTTCGACCTAAATTCAGCTGATTATATTAGTTCGGCGTGAAACGCCGAAATTTTTATAAGTTTTGGTTGAATTTACACATAAAACTCGACTCAGAAAGCTAAAATAACTTGAAATAATACAGCCTTGCAATATGCTGAATCTCATAATACACAATAATTCGCTCATGATCATCAATTCAATGCAACACAAAGATATGTAAGAAAGTCAATTCTATCTTCAAACGGCAGAAAACAGTGCGAAGTTGTCAAATGGGACTTATTTTCTGCATAAAATCTGTATAAAACACTAGAAATAGATGTAAAAGATGTTTCAGTCTATACGATGATGCTTGAAATTATACAAAGATAGATTTTGGAGCGCTTGGAGCTAAATAGAATGTAAATGCAATATTCCAAATTTTTTTGAAATTCTGCTAAAAAATACTAAAAAACGTTAAAATTACTATCACTTTGCCTTAGAAAGTCTTTGTACAAAAATGGCTCTAAAAATCCTTGTACCGAGCCTCAAAATCTTTGTTTCATACAAAAAACAGTGCTGTATACACGTTTAAAAGTCGTTAAATCAGCTGATTCCTGCTGCATCCCATAGTTTCGGCTTAAAATTCTAAAGAATTATGCATTCACTGACGCCCGTGGTCAGCACAGTTCTATAAAAAACTTGCAATATATCTTGCAATAAATCTCAAAGAATCATAATAAATCTTGAATCTCAACTGATTCCTACTGCAGCTCAGCTGGACTGCACTGCAGTAATTCATGGTGAAATGTCGCATAACACAGAAATTATGAAATAAAAAATAAATGTGGAGGATATGACGATGGGCAGGTGTGTGCAGGGAGGCCCCAAACAGGGTGTACCAGCAGTTTTAATCTAGTTTCAGAGACACATGTTGCTAACGTGATGGTACTATTCGGACATCTTAACTTCCAAAAAGTTTAAAACTTTGCTATTAACTAGGCCCGGGCCCGGGAACTTTTCAGCCGGGCCCGGGCCTGCCCTGACCGGCCGGATCCGGTCCGCAACCGGGCACCTGGTCGATCACTGGTAAGAAGATATTACCCCTACCTGAAGGATCAGCAGACAGACAGGTACTGTCCGGCGATTTTTAACAGGCAGAACATTTTCTGCATCATAAGCAGCAATAATGTCAAAAATGTGATTAATAATTTATTGTCTTGTTTATCCAAAAAGTGAGCAACATCGCGTCAAAATCGTCAAAAAAATCAAATTTTTTTAACTAAATAAATGAAGTTCAATGTTTTTCGTGGTCAAATGTATTATGACGCACTTAAAATGGACTACAAACACGATTTACTATATAAAGCCGGTGTACATACAGGCAATTCTGATCATTTTTATTATTTAATTAGTAAAAAAAGCGTAAAGACTAAATTCACTGATCACTATTTCTGGGATTTTACCCTTCCCCCTTCAACCCTGACCTTGCGAATCTATGAGAGGAACTGATAAGCTAAAATGAATAAATAAATAAAATAAATAAATCAAAAAATAAAAATGAATAAATTTGCAAATTAATTAATGAAATAAAGATAAAGTGGCAACCCGAATAAACTATGACTGAATAAAAATGACAAAACAATATGTGAATAAATACCTGTCTATTCAGACCGACAGCGACGATATTTCTTGCTCCATGTCCAACTGATGAATCAGTGCCATATGAAGGAAAATCGGCAGCCGTTGGGCCACCTGAACCACCCAGTCGACCGTAGCTATGATCTTCAACCACTTGAGGAGGCAAATATTGAAAAGAGGGAGACGTAGTAGGCGGAGGCAGATTCAGACTGCCAAACTGGCGCCACTGGCTCGTTGGCTGCATTTTAAAAAATTGTGAAGAATGAATGCTATCGACAAACTCAAAACAAAACTAGTTTGTACATACGTACTACCCGTGTTTTTTATTCTGTACAAGGTATTTCTGTGCTTGTGCAAAGACGGTGCCCAAAAATCTTCATACGTTTTGTACATACATAGTAAATGCTAGTGTAGCATAATGTGGTACAGTAATGCGTTCTGTTGCTACGTACTTAATACTATATATGCGTTTTTTGACCTCTAATAGTGTTCTTTTGTTAATCCATGGGTCTCTGACACTAAAAAGTACAAAAATTTATCAATTCTGATATTTCTACCGCTTTCATATAGAATTGCATCCTTCTATTTACAGATATTTCAAAAGGCTGCAATATTGGAGCATTTTAAATAGAAATAGTAGATACCAGCGCAATAAAATATTGATATTTTTGACTTTTTACACTCAAGTTTTGCTTTTATAAAAGCATACAAAACGTATAATTATGCAAGACAAGAAAGCGTTTATGTTAAATATGCCCAGGCCCGTATCCAGGATTCGGCCAAGGAGGGGCGCGGAGCGGACTCTAGATAATGTAGGTTATATCTCGAAAACTTCGTAAGAGTAGGCGATAAAAACCGCATTTTCGACGTTCTTCAACAATCGATTAAGATAATGAAGAAAATCGAACTGAATCGGCTGTGAAAGGAAAGAGTCATTTTTTGGCCGCTCTGAAGGTATAATTAAAGAAAATACTTCACATATGGCGCAAAGCGCTGAAAATTTAAAGATTTTATGACAAAGCGATGCAATTTTTTCATCTTTTCGTGCATTATCTTACCTAGCAAAAATTTTATTTTCGGCCGAGAGGGGGCCGCCCCCGCCCCTAAATACGGCCCTGGGTAAGCCCCTAAAATATGAACGTCCCTGGCGCTAAGCGCAGGAAATTTTAGAAAGTTTTTGACAATAAGCTGTCTTTGTCCCCGAAAAAGCTTTGTACATATATACTTGTACATTTACAAAGGCAGTCCCAAAAAGTTTTGTGAATCCGGAAAAATCATTGCTGAATAAAAAAGAAGCTATTAGTATGTACTAGGGTGACGTCGGGTACCCGGACCCGTTTAGCCGGGTACCTGGCTAAAATTTTGGACCCGGACCCGACTGATACCATAAAGTTGGACTCGGACCCGGACCTGGCTGTAGTAGTGTCGAGTCCAGGTCCAAAAGTATAATGTTAAATGACACAATAATATTGAAACAAAATCGAAAATTTGTTGACTTAATCGGCGTCTTAACTTTGTTTAGACGTTCTCAATTGAACTTAACTTAACACTTTTGGAATAGAAAAAATAGACTATGGACGGAGGGGTAGAAATGAAAACTTGATGAAAACATGTATGGGCTGATACAAAAACTGGACGGGCTGAAGAGTTCATTCGGATGGGCTGATTTTAAAACAAACGAGAAAACAATGGAAAATCGAAATTGTCTTTTTTAGCCCATTTTCAGCCTAATCAGGGGACCAACCAACCTTTGAGAGACCATTGCTGGGCAGGTTGCAGCTTTGGCTATCGCCCAGGTGTGCTCATACATTCATTAGCACCTTAGCCATGCTTAGGGGTGGCGAGCTGAGCGGTTGCTCAGGGCCACAGAACTTAGGGCCGCTAAAAAATTTCAGAGAATTGTGGAAAAAACTGTGTTAGCGGCCCTAATAAGGCAATCATTATGTGAAGTACAACTCAGTTTCAGATTTGGTGCAGCTAAATACTTAATATCCAATATCAGATTTTGTATATCAGATTTTTCAACAGATTCAAGTTCAGATTTTGAAGCTGGCAAACTTCTCAAGCCATTTTTGTTCAATGTATATACAGGGTGGGCCAAAAAAAGGCTACACCCCAATACTGTATTATAACTTGTGCTAATCTTAACATAAAATTTGAAACTACATTGCTGCATTTGACAGATAAAAATATGCTTGTTTTAAACGTGCAAAAATTTTTGGCCAATTGTCAGTTGTTCGTGCGCTATGGTGATTTGTTTACACCACACGTTGACACGTTTTAAGCCTAATGGTTTCTGCATTGCGATTATTAGTATTTGGTGCCCTTTTTTGTCAATATATCCAATCCAGTCGAAAAAATGATAAGCACATTGGCTGTAAAGTGTGTAATCCTTTCTATTAAATGCAAAAAACAGCTAAATATCGTCATAAGGATAAGCAACTTATTGACATAACCCAAAAACCTTTTGGGGTTTAAACAAAATCGAGTTAGGGTGTAAACAAATGGCTGTAGCGCCCGAACCGCTGAGAGATGGCCAAAATTTTTACACGATTTAGACAAGGACGTTTTTATATTTCGACACATTTTTCGTAGCATAAGTATTCAAAAAAATTTTCGACACTATGTGCTGAATATTATAATGAAATATATGTGCGAGTGGCTAAAAGCGCGATGCAAACGCTCCATAGTACAATCTTTATATGATTTTAAACATCATTTTAAAATTCAGTTTCAACTTTTGAGAAAAATTCAATTGACTTCTTACCTTACTTCTTATTTTACTTTATTCTAATTTTACTTCTAAGTTTATTTTAGTTCTTACGTCGTATCCTGCATGTAAATAGCTAATCTTACTGCTCACAGAGCCAAAAAACTTAATGTACAATAACCTACGATTACAATTACTTCGCCTATAGGACTGGCTTACTTTTTTCATGAGAATTTTTGAGGGATGTAAAAAGCAGCTTCGCCCAGGGCGGCTTAAACCATAAGCGCGGCCCTGACTAGCAAGTAGCTACTAACTATATATGTAGCTAGCTTTAACCAGAAAAATAGATCTCGAAGAGCAAAAACTTTAAAGTTTTCGGATCATTACTCTAGGAGCTTCCACCGAGTTTATATCTTACATAAGGTTAGCCGTAACAGTTTTTAGCTTCACATCAATTCTGTAATTAAAAGCAGTATTTGTCTCTTAAAACCTACAGCAATCAAGATACGAAAATTGTTTTGTACCACCAATTTTGCAGTTTTTGCTTTGCTTGACTTTGTAAAGTTTCAAAAGTATCTTTCAGACGGAAAACATGACGAGGTGCTTCAGCACTTTGTACTATTTCAGTTTTTTCAACAATTTTTCATCAAAAAATCGCAAATTCTACTCAAAAACGGTAAAATAATTAAAATTTTCCGGCGCTTTATTAGTAAATAGTTATATTTTCTTGCGTAGATAAAAATGAGCTAGTGCAAAATGCACAACGAATTTTCGCACTGTCTTTGTACATGTAAAAGTGAACTTGTACAAAACAAACTGATTCTACACATGTTAGCACATTATGCAGTTCTTACAATACGTAAGTAGTATGGAGGGGTCGCGCACGTAAAATGGGGGTCCACTCTATGCTTAAAAGCCTGAGTTGGCCAATGAGCCTTCTTTTGAGGTCCGCTTTTTCCATGGGGGAACATTTCCCAGGGGAAAATTCAATAGTGGAAAATTTCTCCGGGGGAATTTTTTGAAGTCTTTTTGGTAGTAGAATAGTCTGGGTCCCTAGGTAGATTTTATTTTTTACTAATAAGAAATCAATTTATAATAATCAATTATAATGAACATGCCCAGACCTGCCCCCGCCACCCGCCCCGCCCAGGGCCAGGGGCCCAGGGCCAGGAGAAGAAAGTGTGGGGGGTCCACCTTTGGCTACCCCCGCTTATATTTATAGATTTGAAAAAAAAGTCGCCCAAGCTGGGAATTGAACCACCGACCTGTGCGTTTAAAGAATAGCCGCTTAACCACTGTGCAATTCTGCTTGTCAGTAAGAATCAAAGTACTATTCATAAGGCTATCAGCTATTGGCAAACGTGTCTGAACATGACCGGGCGTGCCCAGGCCTGCCCAGACCCCCTGAAGTCTATAAATGAAAAATTTTCCTTAAAGTGTCACCCGACTGAAAAGAAATCAAAGTCATCTGACTAGAAATCAAAGTCTATAAATAATAAAGAATTTTCTGTTAAAAATTGTCACCCGACTAGAAAGAAATCAAAGTCACCCGACTAGAAAGAAATTATTTCAAAATGAAATCCAACATAAGTATGACACCAATGCGTAATCTGCACACATGCATAACTTGCAATAAAACATTTACCCGGCCTAATAGATTAAAAAGAACATGAGGAATCTGTGCATGTAGGTGCTAGGTATCGCTGCCCTTCATGTGCATCACCTTTAGGCTTCCTAGAAAACTTTGTACGCATTTTGAGCTCAAGCACGTAGAAAAAAGTGCATCTATTGTAATTCGTCAGATCTCTTCTCAGATACTCATATGAAATCATGCTTACTAGTAAGAGCTAATCCAGTCCCCGAATTAGAAAAAGAGTTGAGCCTGTTCAAACTGCAGTAATGCCTGAGGACAGTCTTCTTCCAGGAGATTTGTTCGACTACCCTGACAATGTTAGGGAGGAAGTCAGGAAGTACTGGACCAAAAAGCATAAATGATGTGCTAGATCATGCTTATAATTATCGTTGGGGAACTGGCGATTATTTAAATATGCTTAGTGATATTTTCAGTAATGAAAAAGAGGCATTCCGTGTGGATGCAGCATTAGGTTGTATTTTGAGAAAAATCCTTGAAACAGGTTTAAGCAATTATTGGTATGCTTGCCAAAATAATTTCACTCTTCTTGGAAAGCCAGTTCTAATCAGAAACAGTGATGATGTAAAAAGTTTAGCAGAAAAGCTTCAGAAATCGATATTGAGGAAAAATTCAGCCACTTGAATGCAAAATGGGGACTTCAGGCTATAACAAATGTAGAATTTTTTGTAACTCCTCAGAAAAATTTTGTTGCTGGATGCACTGATGTTGAACTTCCGTTAGGAATAACAGAATCAAAGGCACACGTTACATATGACACAGGATAATAACTGGAATAAGTTCAAGGACAATCTTTGTTTTCCATTGCTTAGCACAATGTCTTTTAGGAAATTTCGAATCAGATGCAGTATACAGACTTTTTGTACAGTATTGTCAAAAGAAAAATATTCAGGCCAACACCAAAAATTTTGATGGTGTTCCATACACTGATTTGGAAAAAATAGAAAAATGGTTTGAAATAGATATTCAGTGTTTTCATATTGATGCTGACAAGCAAACAGCAGTTTTGCTGGAAAAATGTGATTAGGAAATATGACAAACTGTTAAATTTAGACATTTCAATGACTGCTTCTGACCAAGCCCACTATAGTTATATCATAAATCTTGATCAATATGCAAGCGATACCTGTGTATCATGTGTAGCAGATTATTTAAAAGGCAAGAAAAATTACACAATCACGTGAAACACCATTGTCATCAAGGTGAGACAAAAAGCACAAATTTCCAGGAGGAGTATTTCAACTGAAGAAAACCGTTTTTGAAGAACTGGCTGATCTTGACATTCAATTAGCGAACCAGTTCTGTCCTTATTTGGCTGTGTATGACTTTGAGGGCACTTTATTAAAAAAACAAAAGGTTCAGATAAATTGCACCTTATAACACAGCATCAACCCATTTCATGTGCAGTGAACACAAATGTACCAGGATTTGAACCAATGTGCTTCATAAATGAGGATCCTGATCAACTGATCATACAGTTACTGCAGCACATCTTGAAAAAATTCAGCAGGCGCAAAGCGCCCTACTTTTCGCACTTTCAAGATATATTCAAGCTCTTGATCAAAAGATTCAAAAAATCAGATAGCCTACATCAAGGAAAATGAAAATAGAGATGTAAGGCACGAAAAGAGGTTCCTGAATCATTTGAATTTACTGAGAACTAAATTACACAGGTACTGTACTCAGTTAACTTGCCTTGGCTTCAACTCAGGCAAGTATGACCTAAATTTGATTAAAAACGCAACTTGTTCCCTGCCCTCACACAACAAGTGCACAAAAGACAGAAAATAATAAATGGCCAAAAGCAATTCTAAGAAATGGCACAACACTTTGCCTATCTACACATCTTTTCAAATTTCTAGACATCAGTACCTATGTAGCGCCTGGTTTTAGCTTAGATGCATTTATGAAAGCCTATAAAGCGAGCTTAGTTAAAGCTAAATTCCCTTATGAATATTTAGACTCTTTTCATAAGTTATCTGAATCAAAGTTGCCTCCTCCTGAGGCATTTTACAGCACATTAAAAGAAGAATGTATAAACATGGAAGATTATGAACAATGTCAAAGTTACTGGAAACAATACAATATGAGAACTTTAAGAGATTACCTCATATTTTACAATCTAAGAGATGTTGTACCTTTCTTAGAAGCATGTTTGACAATGGCCCAGCTGTACTGGGATAGATTTAAATTGATATTTTTAGAGCAATGTCTCTTCCAGGCATCAAACTACCTGTTCAAAGTATCCCAGAAACCCAATTTGCGCTCTTTGCTTCCTACTCTAAAGATTTGTACTATGCACTGAAATCAAGCATGAGGGGAGGCCTTTCTATGGTCATGACACGCCTTGCGATATAAGATAAAACCTATATACGCAACAATTTCACCAAACCAGTCAAAGCAATAGTAGGGCTTGACTTTAATGCCCTGTACCTATGGGCACAGTCTATGGACAAGCCAGTGGGCTATTTTGACCACTCGGTTCAAGAAAAATGACAAATTCCATAAAATCTCTTCTGCTAAGCCAGTATCAATTGAATATCTGGAATATGAAAGCAAAAGAATAAATCATCCAATTCAGCATTTAGGAAATGGAAAGAAAAACTTGTGGGCCCTAGATGCTTACCTGTTGATGGATTTTGTGCTAAAACAAATACTGTCTATGAGTTCTATGGCTGCTTCTGGCACGGTCATAATTGTTTCGCAGGCATCGTAATAAGGAAATTGATCCAAGAGGAGGCCCAAAACTGGATTAAGGAGAAAGAAGCTTACATAAAATCATTGGGATACAATCTCATTACTATATGGGAGTGCCGATGGCATGAGCTACGTACAGAATATCTTAAAACCCAAAATGTTAGAAATTTTTATTCAAAATTGGGTTAGCACTAAGGAAATGATTCAGGCTGTTCTTGATGGATCCGTCTTTGGATTTGCCAAAGTAGATATTTCAACTCCTGATCATTTAAAAGATCTTTATGCTGACTTTCCACCAATTATAAAGCATGCTGAAATTGGCAGGGAGAGATAATGGGCCTCTCATGAAAGAGTATGCTGAAAAAATGGATTTACTGAAAAAACCCAACAAAATCTGATAAGTAGTTATTTTGGAAAAAGCATTATCTTGTCTACAGAAATGATCAGATTTTTAGTTAGTCATGGCCTTGCATTGGACAAAATGCATGAGGTAGTACAATATGATAGAGCAAGACCATTTGAAAAAATTCCGAGACACGGTAACAAAGCATAGGCAAGAAGGGGGATGAAGACCCAGAACTTGCTATGATTGCTGATACATTCAAGCTGCTTGGAAATACAGGTTATGGCAAGACACTAACAAATAAGGAGCAACATATAGATGTGTTTTATGCTGACTATGAAAAAGCAGCTGAATGCAGCCTGAGTCCTTATATTAAAAAAATTAAGCACATTACTAATAATTGCTATGAAGTTCACATAGTAAAAAATAACTTTAGACCTGCCTATTGTAGTAGGCCTTTCAGTGTATAATTGGGCTAAAATTCGCATGCCTAGAGTTTTCTATGACATATTATTAAATATTTTGACAAAGCAGATTATCAGTGTATGCAGACAAACGATTGCAGTTTGCTTGGGTTCACTTTTGTTAGATTAAACGCCGGAAACCTAAGCAGTATGAAAACGCTACTTTATATTAAGAAAACGCGATCCAAGCAGCGCGAAGCGTTGGCTAGTTATGAGAAAATGAACTCAAACGCCAATTGGTGCCGTTTACGACTCAGCACACGTAGACGCCTGGTGATAGTGCGCGTATGCGCATTATGCATACAATATCAAATTTATATGCATTGCACGAGTAAAATCAATATTATTGTGCTATATTTTTTCAGGACGAAGGAGCGAAAAAGCAAATTGAAGGCATCCTAACAGACTTTTTCATTTTAACAATCTTGAAGCAATTTGCCAACTCAAACGATGAAAATCGGTGAAGCTCTGTAAAATGATTAAATTTTCGCACAAATCTACTTAGGTTTCCGGCGATTAGACTGAGAAAAGTGAACCTACATAAGTAAACTGCAATCGTTTGCTTATTGTTCATGTTTCATGGCGACCATAGATGCACTGCATGGCCGATCTGGGGGTCAGCTGGTCTGGGAAAAGTCAAAAATGAAGCTTATTTGGGCCAAAATGACAAAAAAACTGGTATAAATGCTAAAATAGCGTTAAAACAACGTTATTAAAGAGTTTCTGGTCAATTTAAATCACTTTTGAAGAAAATTTTCAATTTTCATCCGTTTTTGGCCTTCATTTTGCTTCATTTTCTCAATAAAATTTTCCATTTTTCCAGTCTGCGGGGGATCGGGCAGGACCCCCTGAACCCTGGCGGTGACAACTGTTCATATATTCCGGGAATTATTTTTATAATAGGAATATATTTTACATAATGCACCATAGTAAGAATAACGAAAAATTTTTCAAATCATTAGAAAATTATTTATTTATTTATTATTTGTTCGAAATAGAGTATACCACAGGCGAGATAAAACAAAAATTGCTTGCATGAGAAATCTGAGGCACCGGGAATTGATAAATACTTAAATATTTCAATGAGAACTCGTTGCAACGCTTTATGTGTGTTTTTACTGATCAGATGGGATCTTTTTCATGATTCTTATCAAATTTCAACACTAAAGACATTCCGGATTCTGAGGAAAATGCAGAGGTCAAGACTTGTTCTGGATCGATTTAAATCAGGAGAAATGGCAAAAAACGTGGGTTTCTGTTTTTCACACATTAAAGGTATTTTTCAATTTTAAAAGTTCACGTAGAACATTCTGTCTCAATACGAAACGGGTCGATAAGGGTATTTTTCAATTTTAAAATTTCACGTAGAACATTCTGTTTCAATACAAACGGGTCGATTGATTTCTAACATTCTAAGTGGGCCACGAACTAAAAGGGATTAAGCAACGTTCACGGTTTGTTTTTTAGAAAGAATTCAGGGTTCGATTTTGTGTTTTTTATAAGTTCTACTTAGTGAGGTTCATCGTCATGAGTGATGTGTCTGTATAGGTACAGGTCGGGAAATTGGAACAAATGCTGTCAATTAAAACATTCATTGTCTTATTTATTGTTGCTGTATAGTCTACGCTCATTAGTATATGGCTGTGCAGATCTAATGATGTGCGTAAGTTATCTTTATGCAATCGATTTGACGAATAAAATACGGCCTCTGCATAAATATGTTTAGGTCAGTCACGTATTTTCATTCGCATGCAATGATGCGGAATTGTATGTAGCACGCGTAGTCTTGACTAATAGTATGCCTGCATTGCCAACTGTGTAGTCAGACAGATGCATCGTGCCTGCTGATGTCTGTGAGTGTGTTTGTGTGCAGATACATAGCACTCGCCTATATATTCGCGGAGGCAATTAAAACAGACGCTAAAATTAAAAGGATGACATGCCTGCCGTCCAAAATAATAAGCGGGATAGATGAAGAATGGTCATGTGATTATACATACATACATATTATCACTGGTGGATTTGGAGGAGGAGCGGCCACTCCGTTGTCAAAAAAATATCTGAGCGCAAAAAAAATATAAAAAAATAAAAATATCTATTTTTTAATTTTTAATTTACTTTTGGCACTTATAAAAATTTAAATTTACATCAGAAAGAGTAGTTTTTGTACAGAGCAAAGATTTCTGTAGCTCCTACACTGATTTCTTGAAAGTTTTTTTATCGATTTCTGTCGTTTTATGCATTAATTTTGCGAGTTTTTCATAGAAACTCCGAAAAAATTAAGGAATTTTTCTCACTTATTTGCATTAGAAATAATTTATTATGACAGCAAAAAAAGCGGTGCTTTGGACATGACATTCTAATTTTTTTACAATGTTTGACACTTTGGAAAATTTTGGGTTCCGCCCCTGTCAGAAAATCCTGGATCCGCCACTGTGTATTGTCAAAATTTATTTACTTTCTAGGCGGCCTGAGAGCCAAAGTTTTGCTCAAGGGTTATGTCTTTCAAGAGCAGAGGCAGCTTTTTCTAGCACATGTACGCACATAGTTTTCCAACATGTCTTAAAAGTTTTTGACTTTTGTGTCAGACGCAAGAAAATATACAGGAAAATGAGCTGTTATTCAAGCTTCTGAACGTTCTTTCTCTTAAATTTCACTAATTTTCCGGCGCTTCGCTTCTGATTTTTGCTATTAAATCAAAGAATGTAATTTTTTATAATAAAATATCGAAACTTAAAAAATTTTAAAAAATTGTAGCACCAAAAACGATTTTAAATTATATAGACGATGTAAAACGCCAGAAAGCGCTGTTTCACATTTAATTATTTACATAAGTTGCTTTAAAAATCGTTTTAGACCTATGTGGGTCGAAGAATGTCTTGGTGTTTCTTTGTGAGACAGCGATCAGAAAGTTAAGAACCTGCAAAAGCGCTCAAGAAATTAACGGTAAAGCATTTCTCCCGAAAGCAAACCTGTACGCATGGGGGCATCCACCCTCGCTTAGGCCAAAAACAATTTTGAAAAGGTAAGATAATGCATGGAAAAATGATGGAAATTGACACTTTTTCATCGAAAATCTTCAAAGTTTCGGCGCTTCGCGTCATATAATCATTATATTCGTTAATTTAGGCCCAAGCGCGGCCAAAAAACGTTATTTTGCATAGCTTATATGAAAAAGAAAAATTTTTTTACGAAAAATTTGAATTTTATGAGCTTATCGGATAGAGAATGCTCGGAAACGTCAGAAAAAGCGGTTTATTTGGTGCCCTGGCGAACGTATCTCGAATATAAGGTCACCAATTTCAGACCGCCCCCCTCCCTTTAAAAAATCCTGCGTACGCCCCTGCCTGTACGTATATATATATATATATATATATACGTAATTACACTCGTTCAAGTAAATAACACCAGGCAGCATACAAATCAATTAAAAATTCCAATTTTAACAATAAAATTTAAAATTCCTAAAACTGTTTGGATGTAAGGGTATGTACATCTATTGCCGATTATGCACCCAACACCTTCAACATAAAATCTTTTAATAGAGTGAACCAAAATAATATGCATAATTTTGCCTATATATATATATATACCTATGTATTGGCATGTTATTTATGAAAGCAATAAATAAATGAATTGATTGTAACGCCACAATAACGATACGATGAGAAAATCTACGGTCAATGTCGCATAAAAGGAGCCGCCAGTTGATGAACCAGTTTAAATAAAGCCACTTAAGGCTTCACACGGACCAAAAATCAACCATTTTTAAACCGGTTCATTTTTCATTCGAATGAAAATGAGGGACGTTAGTTGTGTCCCGGACTATAAAGTAGCCTGGAAATCAGTAAAATATTTTTCAATTTTGTTTCATAAGGGATTTTCATACGGTGATGGCATTTCTGTCATGTGGTTCTTCCTTAAGGGTCTCATTATATTTAAAAAAGAGGTGTCAAGTACGAAAAATAAATTTCGCTCCAAATTTTGATAAAATTTAGGGTCGTTTGAAATGGGTTTTTATGTTCGTGGATGAGTACATACATGAGTTAATAATACAATGAATGAGGTCTTCATCGAATCTTGTTACTTGAGTCATTTAGCTGATTCACAAGAGCTGGGAGAACGTTTTTTGTTCTACCTGATGACATTTTTGAATAGAAAGTGAGAATATTAAATTCTTTAGGAGTTAAATGCACGGTCAAACTAGTTATACAATGTCATTCACCTTAAATTGTATCAAATCGAGAACACTCAAATATGGGGTCGATAGTATCTACTTGGATGTGATTCTGAATAAATCCTCAGCGCTCGGGCAGAATAAATAATTTATTCAAAGCGCAGATGCTCAAACATTACTTCGGGTTTCCAGAATAGTTAGCTACTTCTTATTTAAGCGGTTTACACACAAAGAGGAATAGGTGATTAAGCTCAAAACTAATGATTTACCGCACGATTCTTGTCTGATCGTTTCTGAGACTCATATTGTGGTCAATTACCTAATTTTCAAACAACGCCCCATCCTAACATTTGCTAGTAGTCCCCCGCAGATTGGAAAAATGGAAAATTTTATTGGGAAAATGAAGCAAAATGAAGGCCAAAAACGGAAAATTTTCTTCAAAAGTGATTTAAATTGACCAGAAACTGTTTAATAACGTTGTTTTAACGCTATTGTAGCATTTATACCAGTTTTTTGGTCATTTTGGCCCAAAGAAGCTTCATTTTTGACTTTTCCCAGACCGGCTGACCCCCCAGATCGGCCATGCAGTGCATCAATGGTCGCCATGAAACATGAACAATAAGCAAACGATTGCAGCTTACTTATGTAGGTTCACTTTTCTCAGTCTAATCGCCGGAAACCTAAGTAGATTTGTGCTAAAATTTAATCATTTTACAGAGCTTCACCAATTTTCATCGTTTGAGTTGGCAAATTGCTTCAAGATTGTTAAAATGAAAAAGTCTGTTAGGATGCCTTCAATTTGCTTTTTCGCTCCTTCGTCCTGAAAAAATATAGCACAATAATATTGATTTTACTCGTGCAATGCATATAAATTTGATATTGTATGCATAATGCGCATACGCGCACTATCACCAGGCGTCTACTACGTGTGCTGAGTCGTAAACGGCACCAATTGGCGTTTAAGTTCATTTTCTCAAAACTAGCCAACGCTTCGCGCTGCTTGGGTCGCGTTTTCTTAATATAAAGTAGCGTTTTCATACTGCTTAGGTTTCCGGCGTTTAATCTAACAAAAGTGAACCCAAGCAAACTGCAATCGTTTGCTTATTGTTCAGATTTCGTGGCGAGCACTGTACGTGATCTTAGGGTTTTCACCCCTCCTAGAAAATTTTACAACCTTCTCGATCAGAATCCGCGATTTTCTCAAGAATTCCAAGAAATTCGTAGAAAAGGTATTTTTTATGCGCTTTTAGCTATTATTTGCTCACAGTGATGACGAATTTTCGATGCTTCACGCCATAGACTCATTTTTTGACTAAACTTTTTTCAATTTATTCAAATTTTTTTGGAATTCTCCGAAAATTATGTTTTTGAAGCTTATCCACCTTTTTGAGCGCAAGAAAGGCACTATAAATTTAAATCCTCCCCGGAATTTCATTGCTGTGCATGTTTGGTAGCCATTAGCCAACCACCTTCCCAGTAGCCAATCAATTCACCAATAACCAACTGACCAATCAATGGCCGACCAACAAAAACCGGCCAACTAATCAAACATTTTGTAAAAGGACAGACAATAAATCAAAAAAGAAAATCGGCTGCTGGTGCCGAAGAGAAGACCGGTCTTTGTCCAGGTATGATGTACCACGACCAAACACATATAAGAGGGGGAATATGGTATTCCCACCAAAAGTTGGATGTCCCACCGTCCCAACAACGCCGAAAATTTTTTGACCCCTCAATTTTTTGGACAAAATCGAACTTTTCCGCCATTCTGGATGCTTTTTGGCCAGAAATTGGAAGTCATTTACCCCTTCCCCCTTAAAACTGGCCGGGGACCCTCCCCCACTCCAAATTTCGAGGCTTTACATGTATGTTATGTAAGCATACCGATGCCCCAAACTCAGAATCAGATCCTCCGCCGCTGTCGCGCCGCCTGCCATAAGTCGATTGGTCGGTTGCCAAACCGGCACTGAAATATCGAGCCCCACCTCGACTCGTCTTTGTTTTTAAGCCACCGTGCGAAGTGGTCAATCCGCTGCCGCGAGAACGCCCAACGCCGCGCCAACCGCCAAACGTCATCGCGTCGTTCGCTGCCAATCCTGGATTTTATTTCAGGCGCCTTCTATCATCATGCATATAGGGGCGGGGGTGAGGGGGAATATCCCCTACCCTGCTGAAGGGTTAGCCAGACAGGTACCTCCCGGCGATTTTGAGCTAACGGAACGTTTTTTGCATCATTTCTGAGGTCAAAAGCAGTAAAAATGTCAAAATTTTTCCGGCGCTTAGCGCCAGTTTAGTACTTTTATGTACTTTATTACCCAAAAGCGCCATAAATTGATCAATTTCTGTATTTTTTAGTATTAAAACTGATATGATGCAGTCAAAATGAACTAAAAATGCTTTAAAAATGCGAAATTACCGCGAAAAGACGTTTTATAGGCTATTTTGACCATTTTGGTCGTTTAAACAACAAGAAATTCGTGAACGTTAAATTAACTGTTTTGGATTTCTGAGATTTTACCTCCATCTGCCGACCCTGACCTTGTGCACCTTACACACCCCACATTCAATGCTTATCTGGTTGCGACAAAACTTTCTTACCTTCGTCGATTTCGGCATCCGTCAAAGCACTGAAACCGTGCTGATCCATCTTATGTGGTCTGTAATGAAATGGCTGCTGCGTTTCAGTCAAAAATTTATTTTTCGATGGGCTTAATGGTTTCGATATGAAAGGAAAAAGCCTAGTCGACTCGTATTGCATTTTGTGTTGAGAGAGTGGCAAATGAGGCGGTGAGCATTCTGCAAAACAAAACTATTTTACCATAGATGTGGAAAGTTGGGACGAGAGAGAGGAGGGGTAAAATCCACATACACGTATCTCTCGGAAAATGGGGGGGTTCGGTTCGGACCCCCAAAATTCAGAAAAAATCGGAAAAATATGACTTTTTAAACGTTATTTTGTGATATTTTTGGCCTTTTGGGGCTTAGTCCCCCCAAAATTGGTCTTGGTCCCCCAAAATAGGACGGCCAGCTACGTGCCTGGAAATTCGAGAACGGTCATTTTTTAATGTTTACGTAGTAGATGGCGATCGTTGATGCTACTTCATTACTTAAAGCGTCATTCCGACCTTTCTTCATCCTCTTCAAATGCCGTTTTTCATATGAGAAAAACTTTTTTAGCATTTATGTTTTGCTTAAAAACGCACTCACATAGCGCATTTTTGTTTTTACATATAATTATGTGCATAAGCACAAACCTTCTCTTCTTCTGGTGGGTCTTCCGAGACAGCAGGACTAGTAAGACGGTCGCAAAATGGTGGGTCTTGTGGGACACCTCATTATGCACGTGGTGGGTCTAATGTGATTTCCGGTGGGTCTAGTGAGACGAAAAGGTGGGTCTAGTGGGACAGTGGGTCTAGCGGAACGAAACCAATTTGAAAGAATAATTCTTCTTTCTCCATCGCTTTACATCTTATTATGTATGTCTGCATGTATGTTTGGAAGTAAAGCTACGATCGAGGCACTAAAGAAACTATGTATGTAAGCTAATATCGACTTGTGTCAAGGTTTAAAGAAATTAGGCGATTTTTGTGACTTCAAAAAACCTGCATAGTCATTTGTATATCAAAAAATTAGAAGGCTGGTAAATGAAGGATAAAATTGATATACCGTCGACAGAAGATGATTCGGACAATGATTTAATGCGACTGGCAGATGGATAAACTTGAACGCCAGGCATAATTGTTTTCTGAACGGGTAATGACGTCACCAACGATAACTCGCTCGATTTTACGATTGGCAGGCGGACGTCACCGGGAGGCACAGGTTCCATTGATAAGCCTAAACGTCAGCTTAATATGTATGCAAAGCATAGGTGCACAAGGTCAGGGTCGGCAGGGGGGTATGAAATCCCAAAAAATTCAAAACAGTTAATTTAACGTTCACGATTTTTTTGCTGTTTTAAGGATCAAAATGGTCGAAATAGACTATAAAAAGTGTTTTCGTGGTAATATAGCTTTTTAAAAGCATTTTTAGTCCATTTTGACTGCACAAATCACTTTTAACCCTAACAAATGCAAAAATTTATCAATTAAAGGCACTTTTTGAGTAAAAAGTACTGAGAAGTACTCATCTGGCGCGAAGCGCGGAAAAATTTTGACGTTTTTACTGCTTTTGACCTCAAAATTGATACAAATAGCATTACATCAGCTCAAAATCGCCGGACAGTATCTGACCGGCTGATCCTCCAGGGGGTAATACCCCTCCCCTATGTGCATGTATGATATATAGATGAATAAGCTACGAGTTTTCTCACTCACTCCTTCCTTATTTGAACTAAACAAATCATCTTATAATAAATACATACCGTACTGTTATTGTGAACTAATTTTCTAAACAAAGGTCCTTTTAATCACCTCTAAAATCCTTCGTATTTTCGAGCAAAATTCGCATTTAGACAGTCAAAAAATTGAAGACTTAAGCATAAATAGACACTGTGTTTATGTAACTAAAGAAACCGCTACAAACGCTCTTTAATGTGTGACTATTCGCGATTCAGTTGTATGAGCAGAATCAACGTATGCATCTTTGTGCGATGCCTTCTTAGGGCTAATTTCTGGTATTTTCGTCCGTACTTCCTCGTTTTTTCGCTCTTAGAATTTGCTAAAAATTGAAAATTTGACTTGACCCAAAAAACATATATATATATATATATATATATATATATATATATATATATATATATATATATATATATATATATATATATATATATATATATATATGTATGTACATATGATCCACAATGCCACATGTTTTTTCTTTTTTATATTTTTTGTAAAATATAAAAGCATAGGCAACTTACATATCAGACAAACGTTTGAAATGTCTTCAGTATTGATACATACCCCCGACGCCACTTTTTTTACCGTTGCCAGTACTAGATTAGAACATTATATACTACGCTTCTTCAAGAAATGATAAATTTGTACTTTTTAAACAGGCACTGATTGTTATGTACATGTTCGTTCGGTCAGTTTATAAATGCTGATTCGTTGTTAATAATTTACGAGTATACTGTCTCATTTGATTAATTACAAACAGAAAATTGAAATCAAATATGTTTAAATAAATTAAAACTTAATTCGTCATGATTATCGTGACCGTATGTCCTTTGTCAATCCTATTAATTCTTTTACGTACATGTAGCCATTATTTCGTATTATTTGCTTAACAATAGACGCTCTTGTTCTTCTTCTTCTTCCAAAACAAGTGGAACCGCCTACTACGGGTACATGCATGTGGTCTAATATGAGTTAAAACGTAGCTCAATTATGAGTAGTCTCGTGCAGTTGTAGACTTTAGTCAAAATTGACGAAAATGCGTTATTTAATTCAAAATTAGTTGTACTTGACATCATCATGTATGTAACGGCTTGAAATTTTAAAAAGGGGTTCTCGGTCGTTTTTAACAGGTTGTGAGGAAATGACCTACAATTTTTTGGTCAAAATAGCAAAAAAAGCACCCAGAAATGGCCAAAAAAATTTTTTTTCCTAGAAATCAGGGGGTCGAAAAAATTGTGACATAGAGAGGGATGAGGGGAACGACCAACTTTGGGTGGGGAAACCCCCGCCCCCTGTTACACGACAGCTCGGCGTACCCATCAATTAGGAACAAACAAGAAAACAGCCAAAACACCATTTAAAACTTTAATTAGGTACACCGAGTTTCAACTGAACGTAGGCTCTTAACAAATTACCACTATCTTGAATTTCCACGCATTCCGGTGCAGCCGGTTCACTCAACTTCGCCTTCCTGCCTCTTTTGCCAACCGATGGCCTTTTCTTATCACCATTCGATGGTTCGTCGCTTTTCTTTCGTTTACTTTTCTCTGATTCAGTTTTAGTTTTCTTAGCTTTTGTTTGCTTCTCCGGTTTTTCCTCCTTTTCGTTTCTCGTTCTTTTCTGTTTTGCTGACTTGGCTTCCTTTAATCCAGTCTCTTTTTCACTGACAGCCTTTAATACGTCCGAACTTGACGGCAAATTTCTAGAAACGATTGTAGGTACTGAACGAATCAGTAGTTTATCGGTGATCAAGGAGTTTGAAAGTTGCTTCGTAAGTCATAACTCGCATAATTTTTCTTTCATACGCTTCAATTTGGACTCGTATACATATGCACACTGGGGTATACCGCCTTACCGGGACTTTTGGAAGGCGTCCCCCTTAGGCTATTTTAGATCCGAAACCGATTGCTTGAACCGTGAAAAAGCGTCAAATGACGTCTAAGAATGTAATTGCAAGTTACATTGTACCTGTTTTTCGAGCAGTAGACTGTTCAATTCATTCATCCAGAGATTTTTGTTTTACAATTTTGCATAAATTTGATGTTACAGGTCATTCCATTACCCTTATTGTGTATTGCTTTCATCTGCAATTAGCATATAATTGAGCGTATGCCAACTAAAGTCATAATATCTAATCAACTCCAAAGTATGAAGAACTTTCTAGTCGCTCATTTTCGCTGAAAATTTTGTTTTAGCTTAGTCCATTAATTCTTTTCAAAACAAGAAGAATAAACACCTTTATTCTAACAAATCCTTTTCTGGACAACAAGGAAAATCACCTTGAAAGAATACAATAAGGTTTCATCCACATAACAAATTTTTTCACCTCTCCCCCAGAATTTGCGATTTTCCAAAGAATTCGTAGAAAAGGTGCTGTTTTGAGCATTTTTAGCCATCTGTTTGCTCAAAATTATCAACTATTCGGCGCTTCATGCCATACATAGATTCGTTTTTTGACTATATTTTGTTCGATCTAATCGAATTTTTTCATATTTTTCGATATTTTTTCATCTTTTTTTACACTCATAAAGATAAGGCAACGTGAGAAACGCCAAAAAAATCGAGAAATAAAACCATTTTTGAGCCCAAAAGAAACTTTGAGTTTCACTTTCCTCCCCCCACATCAGATTTCCTATGCTGTGCATGTCTGCTTGAAACTCTTGAATTAAGCTTGAATGGCCGATGTGACTCTAACGAGCTTGTTCTAAAAGAGATTTAGTTGTTACGTACATTATATAAGTCATGGGCGGACCGCCCCTCCCTTAAAAATTCCTGCTTGCGCATCTGCCTACAATATAACAATAATAAAGAGGGGGAAAACGGCATCACCATGTCAGTAGAAAATGCACAAGAATCGTGGCACCAAATACGGTGAGCTAATATGCAGATGTATAGGGCTGGCCTCTAAAAACCAGATGGATTTGAGAGTTAAAAAAGCACCTCTTTTCTCAGTATGCAAGAGGAGATGGCCGATGGTATAATACTGTTGGGAGAACTCATGCCATGTAGATCACAACTGAGGCCTGATCTCTTTTGGATCATTCAGAAACTTGAGATATGAATTGCCGAAAAGTTCAAAGATCACTTTTTTTGCGCATTTTTCATGCATTTTTGAGAGTCGGTTATTCTCCCGGTATTCATATTTATGGGAATATTTTGTTTTCACGTTAGACACCTGTGCAGGCTATTCTCAGAAAAAATTAGCTGTCATAACCTATCCCTAAAGCTGCAGTATACATGCCTTGAAAGTCACACCTAATAAAACCACTTGTAACCAAAATAATAATGATAATAATAATAATAATAATAATAATAATAATAATAATAATAATAATAATAATAATACTTTATTCAGAAAAAAACCATACAAGAGCATGGGGGTAAAAGGAGGTATTACTCCTGAGCTTTGAAAAACTAATAGCTAAACAGCGATTTTAGCCGAAAAACTATTGCTGTATAGCCTTTTTGTACTCAGAAAATTGGCTATACAGCCTTTTCGACTCAGAAAACTAGCTATATAGTCTTTTTTGAGCTCAGAAATGCTATTTAGTTGTCTTTTATGAGTTTCAAAAGGATATATAGCTATTTTCCAGACTCCAAAAAGGGATTAATAGCTATTTTTAGTCCAAAAAGGACTAAAAAGGAAGGGAAAGTCCGTCCCCCGCATTGACAAACATTTTTCACAAAGGTCCCTCCAAGGGCTAAAGGTTCCTCCAAGGGCTAAAATTACAAATTCTCGAAATCTACTAAAGAGGCAGCCAAGACGGTTTTTAGTACACTTTTGAGCTACTATGTAACTCATAATTCTATTATATTTACCTTATAAGCCCAGACTTATGTCAAACTAAGAAATATTTCAAAAATTTTACTGCGCTTCGCGCCGATTAATCCTTTTTTGGAAGGCCCCGAAATTTAATGCAAATACGAGATTTTGAAATGTTTTGAACTCAAGCATGGACTGGATATTTAAAAATTCGTTACCTACGCAAATACATAGTTTAATTGATATATTTTTTATATCCAAGTTTGAAATCCAGCAAAAAAATTATTTCCGTGTATCTTCGAACGGTTTTGGAGATTAACTTCAAAAATTTCAGCCCCTTCCTCAAAATAAAATCCTGTATACGCCCCTGTATATACTTATATATGTATTACAGTTCTCGTCACTAAATTTAAACACTTAAGCGCCTTGAGCATTGCTCTGCCTTATAGCACAGAGCGTCGTCCTGTAATAAAGTAAAATAATTTCCATTAAAAGCATCAAAACTTTATCGAATGACTAAAATTGAAAAGAATAGCGAAAATATACATATGGTTACTCGGAATTCAACCCCTAGCCTCATGATGAAAACACCCCATGCATGCACAGTAGGGGAATCTAGGGGCTGCTGAATACAAAACTGTTTATAAAATGCCTTATTTTGGCTTAAAGACTATGTATATGTATGTACGCGTCAAAAAAACCCATTTTAGGCATTGTTGACGATGCTCTTTCTTCTTGGACTAGAAAAAAACATAGAAAATCCTCAAAAAATCAGCAGAATATAATAAAATATAGTCAAATATCTGTTAGGCGTGAAACGCTGGAAAAAATGGCATGTTTGCTTTGTAGGATTAGTAAGGACGCTTGAAACAAGACGTTTTTCTACGATTTTTTCGAAAATCAAAAATTCCATTAGTCGAAAACTTTTTACAGGGAGGGAGAAGGTGAAAAACCTCTAATAGGATATAGCCTCCCTCCAGATCGTGTACGAAAAGCACATAAGCATACGTGATTTTTCTCGGACGGCCACGCTTAGACGCTGAACTAGGCGCTGAGGCAGCGGTGGCGGTATCTGATTCAGACGCCAGGTCCGTGTAACGAGGCGGCTGTAACTTTAAAGCGCGCGATTTGCCTTCCGACACCACAGCGCTGTCACCCGTACTCAGCAGAGGTGACCATAGCACAGATGATTGGTCGGTGACTGCGGCGCTGTCTACCGATAAAGTTGAAGGCGCAGCGCTTGAGTTAGATATAAATAACAGATTATAAACAGAAAAGTCGTATCCATATATGATCTTGGAGGGCATGGGGAGTTCCCAAAAAATTTCTCACTCCCTCAGAAATTTTTTCACTTCCCCCCCGGAATTGACGATTTTCCCGAAAGTTTCCGAAATTTCGTAGAAAACGCGCTGTTTTAAGCCTTTTTATCCATCCTAATTACTCAAAAGTGTCAAATTTTCGGCGCACTCATTTCTTGACATATTTTGTTCAAAATTTGTTAAATTTTTCTCCAAAATTTTTTATGTTTTTATGCTCTAGAACGATAGAGCATCGTCAAAAACACCGAAAAACGATGTTTTTGACGCGTTTCCACCATTTTTAAGTTAAAAAAAACTTTAAAAATTTCACCCCTTCCCACCCGAATTTCCATGCTGTGCATGTCTGGTCAGATCCTTTTTTAGCAATTAAATATGAATATGCAAAAACTATCATAAACAATAAACAATAAGTACAGTCGAAATCGGATAATGCACATCTCTCAGGGACAAAGGCCAAAAGTGTGCATTATCCGAGAGTGTGCATTAACCGAAGTATTAAATTTTCTTGAAATTTCCACTTTAACTGAAAACATATCTGTTAACGCTTCAAAACTATGACAGAAGGAATACAAAGACGACGAATGTTAAATCTTTGCCTCTTGCTGTAGAATAAATAATGTAGTAATTGAAATTCATGCTTTTGTTCTGCCTAAGGTAAAGTGGTGAGCAATAAATATCTGTAACCCACGTGTGCATTAACCGAAATATGCATCTTCATTATCCGAGGTACGCAATAAGCATGTGCACGTACACAGTAATTTGTAAGCTGCGGTCTTGTCAGCCGTGTACGTATTATCCGAGTTTGCATAACCGATATGTCTTACTACATATGTTAATACACTTCATTTTGTCAGCATTATCCGTGGTTTGCATTATCCGAGTTCGACTGCATAATAAATAATGACAGAGAACTAAAGAAAAGGTTTTTTAAATTAAAATATTAATAAAACTACAATGATGTAATAAATAACAATAATAAAGTTGTAGAAAACGGGTATAAATCTCAATTTCGAATACCAAGAGCGAGTACACGAAGAAAATTCAACCCAATAACGCGCATTATCGGTGAACTTTGCCATTCTTGTACAGAAAAAGAAAATTTTCGATAAAATTAAACGTTTATGCTGAATCATTCATTCATCGTACGGATAATTATGCGAGCGTTAAACTATAAAAGCAAGCGTTCATCCGATGAATACATTTTAAGATTTTACGTATTTATGCATCTACTACTTCCTTATATAATTTTTATCGTCCTTCTCTAAGGTATGTCAAAAAGTGACATTGCAGAATTACGAGAAAACGTAAGATACGTAGTATTATGAGGTAGAAGGCAAATTTTATAATCACTACATAATGAGCAACAGTTCTCGGATTTCAGGATCTAGTATACAATTTGCCCCCCAGCGTTTTTTAGCCGATCCATATAAGCTACAGTAACCAAACTTCACAATGAGATAGCTATAATCCTATTGTACTAATCTGGAAAAATTGATCAACTTACATTGTAAACTTACTGCTTTAAAAAATTTTAAAAAAACTTACTTTACTTTACTTTAAACTTACTTTAAACTTACTTTTTTAGACTTACTCTTTTTAATGTAGGATGTTGATAGAGTTACAAAAAACTGCTTTGTTTGAAACCCACCGAATCGTTTATAATTTTTAGATGCCGTTAGTACGTTATAAACTGTGAGTGTAAAGCAGTAAGTTTACACCGTAAGTTAATCAATTTTGCCAGATTAGTACAATAGGCTTATAGCTAACTCCTTGTAAAGTTTGGTTACTGTAGCTTATATGGATCGGCTAAAAACGCTGGTGGGAGAGGGTAAATTGTATTCTAGATCCGGATTTCAACCACATCTGGTCATTGCTATCTTGCTCACGTATAGAATCTCCTACGATTCAATCTATTTATATAAACGCGAAGCAAAAAAGCTTCGTCACAACAATTTTCACTTTAAAGCAGCGGGGAAGCGATCTACTACTTTAAACTACTAAAAAGCGGGTATTTAACTTCCAGATACCGAGTACTTACATAACTTATCCCCTACTAATATTTCTATTATTTTTCATTTTCAGTAGCATATTCCGGAAAAGTATAAGAATTTTATATTAGAATTTAATGGAAGCGTTTGTTGAAATCTATTATATATATATATATATATATATATATATATATATATATATATATATATATATATATATATATATATATATATATATATATATATATATATATATATATATATATATATCACTCATATGTATGTGCATGCATACTATAGATGCAGACGGTCAGGGTGGCCAGGCCAGGAAATGGTGAAATCCTGCATTTACAATAGTAGTTGCTTTTCATGAGGTGAATCATTCCGAAATCACCTGCCGATATCACTCGACAGTGCCTAACTTTCAGACCCTTCAGTAGTGAGTAATACCCCCTCTAACCCCACCCCCCTATGTGCCTGCATGATGCACACACATGTACAAACATGGGCGTACGCAGAAGGCAGCCACAGCCACCTCTTCTTAGCTCCAAAAATAATTGCGGGAAAGTAAGATAATGCGTCGAAAATAATGCAAATTGGCATCTCTTCATCGAAAAAGCTCAAAAATTTCGGCACTTCGCGCCATAGGATCATTATTTTTCATAAATTTGTCTCAAGCGCGGCCGTCATTTTTCATAGCCTACTGAGAGAAAATAAAATTTTTTTCAAAAAGTTCGAATTTCATGAGCATACTGGATAGAGCATATTCGGAAACGTCAAAAATGCACTTTCATCTTTTGCCTGGCGAACATATATAGAAATATAGGGTCACAAATTTTGGATCGCCCCCGCTCCTTAACAGAATCCTGCGTACGCCCTAGTGCAAAATATGTATTACGTATATTTCGCTTTTCATTTTTACCTTGCCGGCGTTGCCAGAACACGAGCTTGGCGTTTCTTGGGCGATAACGCTGTCAGCTGCCGCTTAAGCGCCATTGGCCTTTTATTAGTATTTGAAGCGATTTTGTTAGAAGGTGCAGTTTCGACAGCTATCTTCACAACTAAAATTTCATAAGAAGTTTCTGCTTCCTACAAACTCAATTAAGCTAAACATATTTGCTACTTAATGTGATTAACTTTATTGTCTAAGCCATGTCCTTATTATTTGCATACAAAATCACGAGCTTATTTATAAACTCACGGTGTTCGAAAAAGACAAATTTTGTTTTTTATTAAAACTATGAATATTAAAAAAGTGAAAACGATTTATTGCCAGATCATGACAAAAGTGTATCCCTGAGCATGCTAGCAAAAAAATAGAGTACATCCTATGTTTCTAGTTGCTTGGCACCTCATCAACCTAACTCAACCACAAATTTACTTCTGTTATTTGCACCATAAACCATCTGCTTAAATAAAATTTTCTGATCAGGAAGTTTCACTATGACCTTTAATCAATTTTATTTAATATTCATAGTCTTTAATATTCGCGCAATAAAGTGTGATGCTCCAATAAATCAGTGACTTCACAAAATCCATGCCAAAACCTGCTTGAAATAAATTATTTTTGCTCAAATAGAAGCCTCTTCGTCAATGTTAATGCATATTGTAAAAAAACGTCACGACATGCCTAAACCAGGTCTAATTTATTTTTCCTTCATAGAAAATGCGCGATATTGAGAAAATTCGCCCTGAGAGCAGTGAACACTCTGAACCCAAAAGTATGCTTTCAAAGCCATCTTAATATCCTTTCCATATAAATATCATTATTTATCAACCTTCTTAAGCTACCCAAACAAATTTTTGAATTACATATAAAGAAGTTATTGAAAAAATAAAATTTTTATTTTTTCGGACAACCTGTATATATATGTACAGTCGAACCTCATTGATAAACACTCGGATAGTAGACATTCCCGCTTAATGAACACCTTCCCTTCGTTCCTGTCAAACTGTTACGCTTATCACAGTTGGAAACCCGCTTAATAAGCACCCAGTTAACGGATAATAAACACGGCTCCGTAATACCGTGCCTATATGACAACGTGCTAATGACCTCGGTTAGTAAAAAGTTGTCTGGAACACATGATTAAACGACACAGTAAAGTCTTTTTTCAAGTAAATCCTATTAGTAAGCACATCTTTTCGGCTATAAACACGTTCTGTGCACAGTGAAGGTTAAAATTACTAATCTTTAGAGGGATGCAATGATGTTCCGCCATATTATAGTACTTTTGGATGTAACAGCGCTATATGACACGCAGAAGTAAATAATTGTCAACTCGGTTAGTGAGCATACTCGGTCAGTAAACACGGAGCTCCATGGTCCCCTCAGGGAGTTATATAATTAAACAGTTTCAACTGTATATATGTACATTATTTTTTCTTAACTCACTTGTGTATGTGGGTACTTTTGCTTAGTCAATTGCAGTCGAAAGCCATGACTCAAATTAATAAACATAGCAGCCATACATATGTATGTACATCTCGTATATGTACATACATGCACATAAGTAACGTGAATGAGATAAATATTGCAATGCTCTGCTCTAGCTACATACATAATGTATAAACTATTCATCGTACCCATACGTATATGTATTAGGGGGCGTTTGGGGAATCACCACCCAAAGTCGGAAAATTGGAAAAATTATAAAAATTGAAAAATCGAAAAAACGTTGGAAAAAATCTCCCATAGTCAGAAAATTTTGGCACCCTCCCACGATTTTAAAAAAAATGCATTTTTGGCCATTTTCACGTTTTTTATGGCATTTTTTGGCCAAAAATTGAAGGTCATCTATACCCCCTAAAAATGGCCGGGGACCCCTTATCCAAAATTTTAATACGTTACATGTACGATCGTACATGTACTGCTGGCGTCTGCAGTAGAGACAGCTGAATGATCCTCTTCTTTCTTCTGGCGTTCGGAAGAAGTAACCCTCTTCTTTCGAGCCTGACCGATTTTAGCTGATTTCCGGACATCTGAGAAATGCAATGGCACTTTTTTCAAACTTCTCTAGTCAAACAACTACATGTTAGGATCCAAATATAAAAAATGAAATTTATAATCTCGAAATTCTCATTATGCCTACTTTTCGCTATTTTTTATGCGTATTTTCATCTTTTCGATTTCGACCGAAGTAACGAATTTTCTACTTAGAAAAACGTGACGACATGCCTAATCCTGGTTAGGACAATCTTTGTACAAAAAATATTTCATTTTTCAGGAATTTCGGGCGCACGCGCCAAAATTATTTATTATCACTTCTGTGCGTCATAGTTTCCCAAGGTCGAAAGTTCAGTGGGTGAAATCCCAAAATTTGAGACCACTAAATTTAGAGTTCTAGCCTCTTTTGCAGGTCAAATATTAATAATGGCTAAAACATCCTATATATCATGTTTTAATGTGAAAAACTGCATTCTTAACTACTTTTTGTCCCATTCTGACTAAGTTCGTCACTCTTGTAAGTAAAAAACATAAGAATTCATCGAAAATTTTGACTTTTCAACATCATTTTAACTTCTTTCTATGTATTTTATTGGTAAACAAAACAGAAATGTACTAGTCGGCGGAAAACTTTTTAACATCTTCGCTGCTTTTGTACCCAAAATCATTGCAGAAGATGTTTGATAGCTCAAAATCATCTGACAGTGATTCAAGTCGCGGACCCTGAGGTGGGGGTTATACCCCCTCACCCCCTATGGGAATGTGTGCTGTGCGTCTTAATAATGGCCGATATTTATTTTAAATAGGCAAAAGCATAAAAAATTTCTGAAGGTGTTATACGTAAATATGAGTAGATTAGGTGTGCATAGAACATGCATACGGTGTTTTCAAATAAACAGAGACAGCCGAATTTGCAGATTTAAGGATAACCCCATATCATGTTACACTAAAATCGATGAATGGAAAGAATTCGAGACGTGTACAGTCATGTAATACGGTCAAGCGTGTAACGGCTCGAATTTTTGGGCAGGAGGTTCCCGGCCATACTTAGGGAAGGGGGATAGGGGGGAATGGTTTCCGATTTTCGGTCAAAAACGGCCAAAAACCACCAGGTCAAAAACTTTATGGCTTTGGGGGGGGCGGAGAGACGACTAACTTTGGGTAGAGAGCTAGGTTTTTTGTATTCGGCAAAGATTTTTCCCGATGTTCAAAGACTTTTGAGGACCGTCTTTGTACATTTACAAAGATTTTCGGGAAGACAAAAACTGCAAAAAAGGTTTGAAATTCGCAAAAATTTTCGGCGCTTCGCGTCCAAATGCGTAATTGTGTGTTCTATCTTTATATGTCAGAAATTGCATTTTGAAAAGAAAATGTCAAATTTCGCCGTTTTGAGACGATTATCAGTGAGTTTTGCATCAGAAACCCAGAAATTAGCTAAAATACACTACCAAAGGTCGAATAACTCTGTTTTTTGCCACACTATAATCGCTACTGTACCATATTATAGTACCCAAAAATTTGTATGTACAAAATGTACAAAGACTTTTAGGAACCATCTTTGTACATGTACAAACGGACCTTGTACAAAAAAACACTGGTGGGGAGATCCACCATCCCCTGTTACATGTATGAATGCAGTCATATTCCAAAATTCAAGACAAAATACGAAATGCGCTGACCGGCCGGTTCGGTTCGCTTTGGCTTTAGAGGAACGGGCTTGAGAGACTTCCTCCTTCGCCCAACCACTTTCGTTGTCTTAACAAGCATTTTAGGCGACTGCTTAGCACCTTTGAGCACCGCTTTTCTAGTTCGCATTAGAGGCGATTTGCGGTTGATCGGCGAAGGACGCGGAATCGCAAAATCATAATCCGAACCGACGAATTTCAAGTCCCTCGTCGAACAATACTGTTTGATGTCGTCCAGAGTCAAAAAGCGCTTTCCGTTTAAGCTAACATAATAAGAAAACCCGATAAAACTTTTTAATTATTTCATACAAGGAAATTATCATACGATTTAAGGTACTATTATAAAGCTCAACTGTTTTCTGTTGTTAACAATATTTAAAACGATTCATGATATAAATGAATAAGATAGACAGATGGTCCACGTCAAACATGAACAACATTAAAATTCGGGGCGGGGCGAAATTTAGGAGTGCCCTTTTTGGGCCCAAAAATGATGGATACGAGTCAACGATATCGTTTTTCGTCGTTTCTGATGATGCAGAATTTTTCAGAGCACAAAAACAAAAATTTCGAGAAAAAGTCAAAAAAATTCGAACAAAGTGACCAAAATATAGTCAAAAATGAGTACATGGCGCGAAGCGCCGAAAATTTGACGACTGAGAAAATATGTAGATAGCTAAAAATGCTTGAAAAAACACCTTTTCTATGAATTTCTTGAAAACTTTCGGAAAATCGCGAATTTTGAGGACAAAATGCAGTCAAGATGGACTAAAACAAGGCTAAATACGCGGTTAGCTGCGTACAAGCATTTTATACAGGCTCTTTTAATCGTTTTTATTATTTGACTAGCAAAAACGCATGAAACTTAATTATCTGGTATTGAATTCCGAGATTTCACTCCTCCGTGCCGATCCTAAACTTGTGCATTTCCGCACGACTTATGAGTAGAGCTGTTTTCAAAATGCAGAAAAAATTAAATTCTAAACTTTTTAAATAGAATAAAATGAGGACCAACCCAAATATCGCCTATACTCTTAATCCGCTATTGCTTTTCAGGCTTCGGAGAGCGCGAGACGAGGAGCCATTTCTGTCGCTAATTCAGTTTAGACGTAAAAAACAAAATATTATACTCATTCCGCCCGACCCTAGCGATTCCCAAGAAACTTATTTAGCTCCATTAATGTCCATTGTCCATATATTGTATAGTGGCGAGTGCAGGTATATACGTAAAATGAAATGAAATGAAATGAAGCAGTTTATTGCGACAGAGACGGAATTAAAACAATGCAAATTTTGTCAGATTAAAAAAAGAGAAATCAAAGTATATACATAAATACAATAAAATGACGTCAATGTAAAGAAATTTGGACTATAAATTACTGTGATAAGACAATGTGTAATATCGATAACCTGCGCAAGGACTATAAAGGCGCTTTGCACTTACATATATATAGTCTAAGGTAAAACTAATTTTCTTTAAACGGGGAAGTAAGTTATTTTTTTCCTAATTTTCTTTAAACGTGTGGTACGTGAAGCACCCTTCCCTCGCAACACCCCAGCTATCAAAAACCTATGTACGTAAGTACTGTATACACACAAGGGCATAGGAAGGGGTGAGAAAGGGTATTGCCCTTTTCTCCGGTTTTGTAAAACCAGGTACTGTCAGGTGATTTTGACGAAACATAAGCTGCTGCTAAGGAAATTTTGATTTTTCAGTGAAAACATACAGCTCAATTGACCAGAAGCTCAGTCGACATTGCCAGTTTACTGCATAGTAAGCTTTCTCTTATTATTATTTTTTCACCGCAAATTTGTAATGTACGCAAATCATTAAAATGTAGTCTAAAAATTTTTTTATACTTCCTTTTGTGGCATAGAAGAATGGTTAGTTAACTATGCTCTAAAAACATAATTTTTGCTTTTCTTACTAAACTTTATCTTTAAAATACAAAATCAACCAATTTTCGAAAAAACTCAATGAAATTCGACGATTAATGGTTAAAAATGACTATTTACAGCGAAGGATTGAAAAAATTAATGCGCTTGAGTTAACAGATCAGTTTAGAACGTAGATCATATTTTCTAAAGCTTTTTAACCTTTTAGAGTCCGCTCTATGATGCAGATGTGCTACAGCAATGCAATCTTAATATGTTTCAAATCTGTAAAATGTAAGACTGTATGCAAAAAACCAGAGCAAAAGCTCTCCTCTCTATCATGTTGTTCATATGTTCCCATTTGGGAACGTTGGCTTCTTGGGGAACATTTTTGCCAAATTTCATGTTCTGTTATGTTTTGCAAAACATATAAGATTAAAGCGATCTGCTACAAACATTGATAACACAAGTAATCTAAACTGTCAAATTGTCAAATAGAGAGCCTACAAGGGTGTGGTTTTGAGTATTTGAAACCTTATGGGAACCATAAACCTCAGAAAACCAAGAAACTTTCAGTAGACACCGTAACTTTATATTTGTTTTTTGTTAGATTTGCTTGCTTTCTAGATAACATTAAATAATGTCTAGCTAAGATGAGTAAAAAACTATTATTGAGCTATAATCTGTATTTTCGTTTTTTCTGGATTTTTCAAAATTTATTGGTTTTCTCATTTCTACGCTGTTGAACTAATGCCCGTGATCTCAGAGCTATTTACACTGCATCGACGTATTTCGGTATACTAAAAATTAGAAACCATGAATCAAGATTCGGGAAATAACAGGAAGTCAGGGTGTAATATAGTCAATTTGGCAATTTCATTCAATTTTCAATAAGTAAAATTTTACAGTGAATAAAAGTAAGTCATAATATCATACGTTTACTCATTCGGACATTTACCTATCCGCAGTTGTTATCGATAGTCCAATAAACTTACACTCAAAGTTTAGTTATGTTGCTAGCATGCTTCTGAGCTATTAAAAAATGTTAGAAATCAGTAGTTATATAAAGTTTGATAAAGTACAGTGCAAGTTCTACAGATCAAAAACACATGATATTGTGCATGAATTCAAGAAAATTTGTCTCTAAGCCTCTAAAGATTCATGGCTCTGTAAGTTATAGTAAAAAAATAAAGCAAAGTAAGGTAGAGCAGGTAATTTCTGCAAAAGCACCTAAAATTATTTACAGAAACACTTGAATTTTTGCCTAAAAACCGCTAGAAATCAAGAGCTACATTGTTGTGTAATCGTAACACATAGAATCAAGTAAAGAATCCCATAAACCTGCATTTAATATTTTGAATATGTGCATTGGAGTCATACCAGAATGCTTGTGGAGCTCTAGAAAATTGAAGGAATGCATGAGAGGTCACTAAAGAGCATAGCCGAGGTTACATATGCTGCCCCATAGATTTTGTTCTCTTTCCAGGAATTAAATATTTTTGCACTCCTAGGAGCCAACGTTCCCAAACGGGAACATCAATATAAATTTAACCATAACTTTTGATGAACAACTAAATAAAAATGAATAACATACCAAAATGATCAGAAAACCTCTGCAAACATGACTGCATGACATTTGGCTCAAAAATTTTGTATGTCGATTGACAATATGCAAATTTCTAAACATGACAAACTTTCGCTATTTTTGTCTAACTTAAGACAGTATAGCATAGCACATACTCATAATTAAGTTTTGAAATTGCTCTCACAGGATAGGCAAACATCTTGTTTCTCATCCAAAACAAGTCTTATTTAAATTAGATGAGTAGTTGTTTTGCAACAAAATTTTGAAAATATGTTCCCAATTGGGAACGTTGGCCACTAAAAGGTTAAAATCAAAAGTTCAGCAGGAATCAGCCGCAGTTTCCTAGGATTCAGCTAGCAACTATTCTCCAATAATCAAGAGCCCTCAAGTACTTCCCCAAGAAACATGTTCGCTTGTAATCATGCATGTCGGTATTCTGTCAAGTCCAATTTCTAATAACGCCAACTTAAGAGCTCAAATAATCATAATCTTGTTTTAAAAAAATTGTATAATTGAATAACATCCTTACATGTCAAACAGCCAAATTTCTACTTTAATTTCGCAATATTATACGACATGCGCACGGGATAAGTCAAAATCTTAGAAAAAAATTTCAGAAATTGGACTTGACAGATTATAATTGGATAACAATTGAATAATTGAAATTTTTTTATAATTGGATAACATTCTTTCATGTCAAACAGCCAAATTTTTGCTTTAGTTTCGCAAAATCATACGACATGCGCATGGGATGAGTCAAAATCTTTAGAAAAATCTTAGAAATATAATCATTATTTAATAAAAAATATTATTATTATTATTGACGAATCGAGTATTGATGTCTGCATCTGAACATAATTCAACCTTAGAGTAAAACGCTAATTTGAGAAGATTTTTTGTAAATAAAGAAAAAATAATTAGCCAAAATCTTCTGTATTATTAGCTGGCATCGGCGCCGATGCCAAGCTGACACCGGCCCGAAGCCGGTGCCTTGGCACCGGTGCCGGTTCCAGCCCCATCCCTAATGAAAAGATCAATATATTAACAGGTGAAAACGCATAATGTGACCCATGTTTACTATGTGACCGTTTTTGAATTTCACCCCTTTTCTGGCCACTCCTACCTTGCCCACCTATGACTGTATAAAATATCCATTCGTGTATATAGCTCGTTCGTACACATGAAGGACTATTCAGATCCGGTCTAATGAAGATTTGCCCTTCATTCGGTAATTATATATTTCTTACCTTTTGTACACAACGATATCATTATCGACGATTTTCTGAAGATTAGGCAATTGCAACGGCGCAGTCTTCCGTGATAAAATACGCTTGGGTACAGCTGTAATTTCAATGACATCAGTTCATCAGATGAAAGAACGTGCGAAAACAGGACGCATTGAATCCCACATACAATAATTGTACAATATTAAAAAATTTTCAAATCAAAAATGGACTAAATTATGCTACTGGGATGGGACAACGATAAACTTTTAATCCTCAGCAAACAGATTTTTAAAATCCCTCTCTCGCATGAGGCCAAAGGTCGACGCCAAGGTTCACTGGTACATGATATAAAAAGGAAATAATACTCATTTGAAGGGCTAGTACTATCACGCGATCTGTGCTTCCTGATCGTTTTTAATTTCTGCATATTTTATATGGACATTGATGAGATAAAAATTTCGAGTAGAATTCGTAGCTTTTTGTTTCGTTTGCGCAAAACTAGCATAATAATGAAGCATAACTAGTAGAAAAAAGAGTTTTTCCGCCGCAGTTAACAAATTTCTGCATGTCATATCAAATCCACCCCTCTCACAACCTACATAGCTTACGGCAGACGTGCACACAGGGTATTGTAAGGGTATTGGAATACTACTCGTATATTCTGAAGCTGTGAAGTACAAATTACTATAAGTCGGTTTTCTAAGGACAGAAAACATAAATATTGCCGAACCTGTGAACCAGGATTATATAATATCACTGACTGACCCACAACCAAGAGTAGTCTGATAGGGTAGGGTCTGTGAATGATCTTTTTTCACCCCTCCCCAGAATTCGCGATTTTTCGAAAGTTCCCAAAAATTTTCTAATAATTTGTAGAAAAGGTGCTTTTTTAAGCGTTTTTAGCTATCTATATGCTTAAAAGTGTCAAATTTTCGGCGCTTCGCGTTGACTATATTTTGTACAATTTGTTCGACTTGTTTTGATTTTTCATCGAAAATTTTTTTTGATGCCTCTATGCTCTAGAAACATAGAGCATCGTCAGAAACGCCGAAAAACGATGTTTTTATTGCGTAACTATCATTTTTGGGCCCAAGGAAGACACTTTAAAATTTCACGCCCCCAACCCGCAGAATTCCCATGCTATGCATGTCTGGTAGGATCTAGCGCAAATATTTTTTTTAAACTTAAGATACAGACTTAAGGAAATTGATTACGTGCCTTGTCTAATTTCAGGTGTTTTAAAATTTTGATAAGAGTACCTGAATAGCATATGTAAATCTGCATGCGGTGTAGTCTATTTACTTTAAGTGGTGCAAAATAAACATGAAGACAGTATCCTTTTTAAAAACTGTGCTGCGTGGCAAATAAAGTAAATCCTAATTATCTGTGTCTTACAATTCAATTTCATAAAATAACTGTTCATCTGGGCAGTTAGATAGTCAGTACATTTTTAGAATAAACGAACCACTTTTACATTATAATATAGATTCAAATATTACGTGTGTGTATATGGCTTACCGGTTCTACCTGATCATAGACGTATAGGTAGTCGGGGGGATCAGTCAGTCTAAGGGGTCAGCCGAGGCCTTTTTGAGCCGAAATGGCCGCAAAAACTGGTATACATATGCAGGCCTGTAGGCAGAAATTTTTTCGGGGCGGGGGCAAGATTTTTTTACTTAAAAACGTATATATAGTGTTAAGGATACCCCTATTACCATGGTTGTAGCCTTCCCTACGGCTGGAGGGTCTTAGGTGGCGCGCTCAAGCGCCCCCAGCAGGGTCTGGGGCAGAGCCCCAGGAGCCAATGCACCAGAGAGCATCTGAGCAAAAATTATAACACTAAAATTTGCAGCAAATTCACTAGAATATGGATATTGATCAGGCCGAAAAATGTATCAAAAACACCAAAACGGCATCATTTTACGCTTTTTCTGTTCAGTCCGCCTTTTTTAATCATCAAGAAATCTGGTGTATCTTGATAAGCTATATTTCTTGCGTGATAAAATGAGTTTAAAAATGTGTACTTTTTGATTTTAAGGAAAATTGTATCACAATGGTTAACTTAAAGTATCTGAAATCGGTATTTTTTTGTACAAGGTCCGTTTGAACATGTATAAAGATGGTCCCACCAAAAGTCTTTGAACATTTTGTTCGTGCAAATTTTTGTGTACTATAATATAGTACAGTAGCGACTTTAGTGTGGTTAAACAGGGTTTTCGATCTTGGTAGTGTATTTTAGCTAATTTATGGGTTTCTCGCGCCAAAAATCACTAAAAATTGTCTCAAAACGGCGCGAAGCGCCGAAAAATTTGACATTTTTCCATTCTAAATGCAAATTCTGCCATTTTAAAGATATATAGAACAAACAATTACTTATTTCGGCGCGAAGCGGCGAAAATTTTAGGGAATTTTGCACCTTTTTACAGTTTTGTCTTCCCAAAAATCTTTGTTTATTTCGTACACACAAATTTTCAGGTACTATTATATGGTACAGTAGCGATTTTAGTGTGGTTAAAACAGTTGTTCGACTTTTGGTAGTGTATTTTAGCTAATTTAAGGGCAAAAATCACTAAGAATCGTCTTAAAAAAGTTTACTCAACTGTTTAAAAACGTCAACGAAGGAAAAAAGAAATCGCATTAGTGACGTATTTTTCTCCCTAAAACGGCGTCCTGAAATACCAACAGTGAAAAAAGACTGGCGCACACACTATTAGATGAAATTCGTACAAGGAACAATAGATGGATGGGCCTTAAAGAGGTCGTTTTTCGGCTGCTTCCAACCAGACGCGTTATATCCAGTGATAAAACTTGTGATTTTTTAGAAAAAGATGACATTTCCCTAGTGATCGACCGGAGCGGCCAAAGTGGCCGGAGCCGGAGATCCGGCCGGAGCCGGATTGAACCATGTTGCTCCGGCCGGAGCCGGAGCCGGAGGCCGGAGCCGGAGAAATATAATTTTACACGTGCGGATAGATAGGACATCTTTGTGACCAAGACCTAGACCATAGTGCACATGCATCTTAACTGCATATCAGCTAGTTAGTTATATGAAATACGGGGGCGGATTCAAGGGGGACGGCGGGGGGGGGGGCGGCTGGCCCCCTTATTGGCCAAAAATATTTAGCGAGATAAAGAATGCAGGGGCGGATTTAAGGGAAGGGCGGGGGTGGCCGCCACCACCCTTGGCCAAAAATATTTGGCGAGATAAAGAATGGATATGCAATTTGCAATGATTTTTGGCCGTCAGTGACCATAATTTCTCAAAATTTTTCTGGCGCTATGCGTCGGATGATATGTACCTATTAATGAGATTTATTTACTTACTTGGTGACCTGGAAGCCATTATCTGTTCATGTAGGTTTCAAAACAATTTTTACAGCAGAAACAGCTATTTTTGCATAGTTTTCTTCTATTTTCGATTAAAAATTTCGATGTTTCGCATCAAATGCTGTAAATACAAGAAATCTAGCAGTAAATCATGCTTCTAGACACGATTTTTTTCGTATTCGGCAAAAATTTTTCCCGATGTACAAAGATTTATTGGGACCGTCTTTGTACATGTACAAAGATTTTTGGGAAGAACGAAATTGCAAAAAAGGTCTGTAATTCAAAAAACATTCTCGGCGCTTCGCGCCGAAATGAGTGATTGTGTGTTCTATATATCTTTATAATGGCAGAAATTGCATTTCAAAAGGGAAAATGTCAAATTTTTCGGCTCTTCGCGCCGTTTTACGATTCTTAGTGATTTTTGCCCTAAGAGACCCAGAAATTACCTAAAACACACTACCAAAATTCGAACAACTCTATTTTTACCACACTAAAATCGCTACTGTACCATATAATACTACCTAAAAATTTGTGTGTGCAAAATGTACAACGACTTTTGGGGACGACTTTTGTACATGTACAAACGGACCTTGTACAAAAACACTGACTGCTTCTAGACGTCTATCCGCCTGGATTTCAGTGGCGGATCCAGGATTTTTCTAAGCGAGGGGCGGTACCCCTAAGGGGGGGCGGAACCCTGACTTGGGCGAAAAAATCAGCCATTTTAACACGAAAATCGCTGAAAATCACTCAAAAATCCTTAATTTTGCGCACTATTTTGGTCCAATGGGGGGGCGGCCGCCCCGCCCCCTCCCTAAATCCGCCCCTGCTTGATTTCACAAGTTTTCCGGCGCTTCGCGCCAGATTTTTATAAAGTAAAAGAAAGTTGATAATTTTCTCGCACAAAATTGTCGAAAATTTCAAAATTTTTAGAAAAAATATTGCATTAAAAGTGATTTTATGTAAAAGTACACAATGTATAACACCGAAAAAACGCTATTTCGCGCATTAAGGGCAAATTTTTGTACCTATTTTTGACTGTTTTAGGAAAAGTTGGGATACCGCAGCCCCCCCCTTAGGAAAATCCTAAAGAATGGATATGCAATTTGCAATGATTTCTGGCCGTCAGTGACCATAATTTCTCAAATTTTTCTGGCGCGACGCGCCGGATGATACCTGTTAATGACATTTATTTACTTTTTTGGCGACCTAGAAGCACGGTTTTTTTATGTTCGGCAAAGATTATTCCCGATGTACAAAGACTTCTCGGGGCCGTCTTTGTACATGTACAAAGATTATTGGGAAGATAAAAACTGCTAAAAAGGTCTAAAATTCGCATCAAGCAATAAATCATGTTTCTTGACATCTATCCGCTTTAATTTCACAAATTTTCCGGCGCTTCGCGTCAGGTTTTTGTTGAAGTCAAAGAAATTCAATGATTTTTTTCACACAAAATTGAAATTTTAAAATTTTAAGAAAAAATATTGCGTCAAAAGTGATTTTATGTGAAAGTATACAATGTAAAACACTGAAAAAACGCTATGTCGCGCTTTGAGGGCAAATTTTCGGACCTATTTTTGGCTGTTTTTGGATAAGTAGGGATACCGCCCCCCTTAGGAAAATTCTAGATCCGCAACTGGTAAAATAGACTACATTCAACAAAATTTTATTCAAGGCTTTTATTAAGAAAAAGCTGTCGTCTCCTTAGCCTGCCCTAAATAAAGCGTCAATAGGCAATATTTGATGTTAAAGCATGATTATGTGTGACCGTATATACATAGGTACGTTACATACTATATTTGTATGTTCAGTGAACCGCGAATATGACGTACAGATTGGACAGCAACATTATCTGGAAAATCAGTATAGCATGTGCAGTGCAGGCCAGACTGCAACTTATGCTACCCTATGACTTTCAGTGTTAACCGGAATTTACTGCAGCGATTTTCACAATTTTTGTTTCATTTTCATGTTCCTTTTTTCCTAAAAATAAAAATTTTACGATTGTAATGGTGATAGACACTTTATTTGGTGTTATTTCCTTTTTCTGCTATTACATTGTGCTCCGACTAAATTTAATAAGCACAATGTCAGCAATTAGTACGTTCGGTCACTATGCTAAAAAGGAAAAAATTCTCCGGCCTCCGGCCAATTTTTGGATGTCCTCCGGCCGGAGCACCGGAGTGGAAAAAATGGCCGGATTTGCCGGAGGCCGGAGCCGGATCTCCGGTCGATCACTACATTTCCCCAAATCTTATTTTTTCCCTTACTCCCCCCTCTGGTGTTTTTGAAAAAAATTTTTGGTTTCGGGGGGGGGACATGCCCCCTACCCCCCCTCCCTACAGGCCTGTACATATGTATATGCCAAAAATTTATAAACTATGTTTAATCCACAGTTTCTGGTCGTTTTCAAGCACTTTTACAGAATATTTTTGATTTTCATCAATTTTCGCCGTCATTTTGCACCATTTTTTAAAAGAAATTTTCCTCTTTTTTATTCTAAAAGGGTTTTAGACCCCACCTCCACCCACCACCCCGTGTGCATGTCTGGTCCTGATGGTTACAGTCAGCTTACACAATCGTATCACAATTATGCAAGAAAACTAAGCATATTCATATGTATATGATTTCGTGACTATGTATATCCTTTAAGTGATGCTTTAATGCGAAATTAAGACCAAAAAATACTATATTAAATAACTAAAAGGTTTTCTGCAGAAATGCTAATTGACCAGAAAGTGTAAATCAAAGTAGTTTAAAGGTGAAGCCTTATTGCCGCTTCATGTGGCCGCGACCAGCTAAGCTATACAAATATGCTCAAGTATATTCCGACTTGATCAATCCAGCAAATACGTGGAAAATTTTTCTCAGAAAGAATATCCTTCATTTAAGCCCAACATAGACTGTCATGTAAACGTGTAACGGGGGTGGGGGAATCCCCCACCCGTTGATCCTCCCCAAATCCCAGAAAATTTCTAAATCCCCTCTAAGCTAGAAATTGTTGACCCCCGATTTTTGAAAAAATGAATTGTTTGGCCGTTTTTGCCGGTAATTTCCAATAAATTACGTTTACATATTAGACTAGAAAAAAATCGGATAAGTTCCATAATTCTGAAACACAAAAAGCTAAGATGAATGACCACGCAAGTCCTGAGTAAACAGCGACAAATTTAACCTCCGAAATGAAGTTCTAAATGATGCACAAGTAAGAGAGAATATATATCGAAAGATTAATACTTTAAAAACCTTCATAAGAATTCAAAGTATCCAGAAGATTGGCAATTTAGAGCAACTGCTTTCTTAATTGAGCATCGAGCGCATTTAACATGCTTCTGTGCATATACCGACATTTGTACACAAGGCCCAATCCAGAATTAGCCAAAGGGATAGAAACACAACATAAATTCAATTATACATCGGAAACTTTGTATGGATAGTCAGCATAATTCGCATTTTCCGAGAAATTCAATCTTTAGAAAAAATTATTATCTATCAAATGGCTGTGAAAAGTGTCATTTTTCAGTTGCGCTTGAAGTAAAATTATAGAAAAATATTTCATATATATATATATATATATATATATATATATATATTATATATATATATATATATATATATATATATATATATATATATAGCGCGAAGCGCCGGAAATTTGAAAATTTTTCAACGAACAGATGCACTTTTTCCATTCTTGCGCACATATTCATATACATATGTATGTACCATTCAAAAAATTTTCGGCCAAGGGAGGGGATCGGCTACCCCCAACCCCCTTAAATATGGCCCTATATGGATATAATGGCCGGGAAATTTTTTGAAAGGTACCAATGATAATGACCGGAAAGATGGAAAAATAACATGTATGTATTTGTCGTCAAATCTTCAAATTTTCAACGCTTCATACCAGATGTAGAGTCTTTTCCATAATTTTGGCTGAAGCGCGGCAAAAAAACGACAATTATCATGCATAGGTGCACAAGGTCAGGGTCAGCAGGGGGGGTGAAATCTCAAAATCCAAAGCAGTAAATTTAATGTTCATGATTTTTTTGCTGTTTTAACAATCAAAATGGTCAAAATAGCCTATCAAATGTTTTTTCGTGGTAACATCGCATTTTGAAAGCATTTTCAGTCCATTTTGACTGCATTGTATCACTTTTAACACTGAAAAAATGCAAAAATTTATCAATTTCGGGTGCTTTTTGAGTAAAAAGTACTTAAAAGTACTAATCTGACGCGAAGCGCGAAAAAATTTTGACGTTTCTACTGCTTTTGACCTCAAAAATGATGCAAAAAACGTTCCATCAGCTCAAAATAGCCGGACAATATCTGTCTGGCTGACCCTTCAGTGGGTTTTATCCCCCTTCACCCCACTGTGTGCATGTATATTATCATGGCGTTTTGAGATGGGAGAAATTTTTTCGAAAAGTTCGAATTTTATGATCTTAACGGAAGGAGCATGTCGAAAGGCTTAAAAAAGCGGTTTTCCTGGCTATCACGACGAATTTTCTGAGATATAGACCAATTTACGTTGAGTCCGCCCCCCCTCCTGGGCCGAATCCTGGATGCGAGCCTGTGTTCATACAACATATGTACGTAACTTAAATGATTGAAGTATTTTATTTCTCATGCGATTCTCAAAGACGGTGAATTTGGTTCAAATACTTTGAATAATACAGCAACCTAATGAAACAATAAATAAGATAAAAGACGTGATTAAATGCCTGTGATAGAATTCAAAAACTCATACGCTTTTTCTTCAAAGCTTCTGACGGTGACGACCTTCTTGTGTCAATTGGTTTCTTCTGTTTATCCTTAACCTTCATGAGATGCTTTTTTGACTCCAATACTTCCTCACTCTGTCTCGTTTTCCCCATTAATTGCTTCTTTATTGGCAGCCGGACACCGTTCTGCTTAACTTTTTCATTCGATTTATTTTCGGCCGGTTTTTTTGCAGGAGCTGATGCTCTTAATGTCCTCGACTTGGCCATTGAATTTTCGCTTGGCCTCAAGATTCAAAATGCGTTGGTCATACAACATCAGATTTTTATAAAGTGAGGAACCCTAACAACCCAATTGCATCACTGCATTCTTTCTCAATCAAAACAAAACACATCTCTAATTATAGTCGAAAATGAGAGCAAATTAAGACATTGCAGAATCACACATGACCTTGCGGCTTTAGGGGATTTTTTCCCTCCGCCAGAAAGATATCCGGCTCAATAGATGCACAAGGTCAGGGTCGGCAAAGGAGGGGGTAAAATCCCAGAAATCCAAAACAGTTAATTAATTGTTCACGATTTTTTTGCTGTTTAAATGATCAAAATGATTTAAATTGCCCATAAAACGCTTTTAATATCTTCTAGTTGTGGCGATTATATCTTAACTTAGAGGCGACACAAGAGCTACAAAGCATTTGTCACTAAGAAAAAATTACCTATTTGCAAACATTTGTAGTCAGTAGAAATTTAAAAGTATGCAGAAAATTCGTGCGCTTCGTACAGATTATATGTCTTTTAAAAACTGTTTTGCATGACAACTGACAACAAGACAAGACAACTCTACAAAAGATTCTATAAATTTTTTGGCATGGAGATGTCAGAAAATTTCCGCGCTTCGCGCAAGTCTATTTTATCTATTTATCAGCCAATTTTAGGACCAAGATTCGGATTATTTTATGAAAGTTTTAACGTTACAATTAGAGATTTCAGTGCTTATTTTGCAAAATTTTCCCGGGCTCTGATCCGGACCCTGCTGGGGTGCGCTTGAGCGTGACACCCTAGATCCCCAGCCCCGAAAGAAGTTTTCCGTCACGGTTTTTTGTATTCGGCAGATTTTTTCCGATGTACAAAAAACTTATAGGGACCGTCTTTGTACATGTACAAAGATTTTTGGAAAAGACAAAAATTACAAAAAAGGTTTAAAATTCGCAAAAATTTTCAGCGCTTCGCGTCGAAATGAGTAATTGCGTGTTCTATATATCTTTATGTCAGAAATTGCATTTCAAAAAGAAAAGTGTCAAATTTTTCAGCGCTTGGCGCCGCTTTGAGACAATTATTAGTGATTTTTGCCATCCCAGAAATTAGCTAAAATGCACTACCTAAGGTCAAACAACTCTCTTTTTGCCACGCTAAAATCGTTATTGTACCATATTATAGTACCCAAAACTTTCTGTGTACAAAATGTACAAAGACTTTCGGGAACCATCTTTGTACATGTACAAGCGGACCTTGTACAAAAAAAAACAGTTTTCCATTAGATTCTCTTTAATCTAAGGTCCTACCCGCGTATTAAAACTTGCATAGTGTGAAGCATTTACTGTGGAAAATTTTCAAAACAAATTTTTTCCCTTTGCATTACAATTGTTGCAGAACGATGTGAAAAGTCCAAAACAAGCATTATTTCACACCTACATAAGATGCATTTTTATACCTTTTATCTACTTGAGGTCAAAATTTTTCGGACTCCTCCCTGGGAAAAATCCTAGCTACGCCTATGTAACCCCTCCACCGAATTTCCCATACTGTGCATGTTTGGAAACAGCATGAACCAATTAAGATAATTACAAAGAATTAACCATTAATTACAATTGACAATTATTAATAAACAATATCTAACAATGTCAGATCGTTTTTGCCTCGTCCATAAAGAATAAGTGTCCTTTGCTCTAAGAAATGTACATATATACGTGGGCAGGCCGAGGCAGTTGCTCTACCCCTCCGAAATGGAAACAGGTGTTCCTCGAAAGGGTCCCCCAAATAAAACATGACAAATTTTCGAAGTGCGCTTAAAAGACCAGCCAAAACAGGTTTTGGCGAAGTCTTGAGCTGGTAAACACATACGTGTATGCAGGGGCGTAACCAGGTGGGGGGGCGGAGGGGCCCGGGCCTCCCCCCCCCGAAATGAAAAAATAATTTTTTAAAAGCAAAGGGAGACCCTTTGCGTTTTTTCTTCAAGTGAAGTGGAAACGGATTGTGGACAGCCATAATGCGTTTCTAGCACACTTTTTAGCTTCTAAACTCAGAATTTTCCGGCGCTTCGCGCCGGATTTCTCATGTTCTGTTTTTTCTTACTTTAGAAGCCCAGATTTTACTTTAAAATAACGAATTCGTCAAAAATTTTCGGCGCTTCGCGCCGAATTTCTTATGTTCTATCTTTTTTCTTAACTTAGAAGCCCAGATTTTACTTAAAAATAACGAATTTGTCAAAATTTTCGGCGCTTCGCGCTGGATTTCTTATGTTCTATCTTTTTTCTTACCTTAGAAGCCCAGACTTTACTTAAAAATAGCGTATTTGTCAAAAATTTTCGGCGCTTCGCGCCAATTTATTATGTTCTGAATTAGTTTTCTTAACAAAACTGCAAAATTAAATGCAAAGAAAAGAATTTTGAAATGTTTTGGAGTCAAGCTTTAATTTGATATTGAGAAATTAGTCATACCGATAGGTTAAAAGATAGATTTTTCATATCCATATTTGAAATAAAGCAAGAAAATTTTTAAATTTTTTCAAAATCTTTTACTTCACCATAATATAGATCTTGTCGAGAAACGCTCAAAAATGCCATTATTTTCGCGTATCTCCTAATGGTTCCCGAGATATAGGACTTCAAAAATTTTGGGCCCCGCCCCGAAATAAAATCCTGGTTACGCCCCTGCGTGTATGGTTTTTGTCTTCTAATACGCTCATATTTTACTTAGAATGTGTCAAATTTTGCCATCACTTTGCGCCGAATCATTTATGCTCTGTGTTGTGTCTTTACAAAACACAAAAATTGCGTACAAAACAAAAGTCAAGAAATCGCTCATGGACTGAATGATGAGAAATCAGTTATGTAAATGTTTTGAATGATAATTTTTGTATATGAGTAGCAATTGAATAGAGTATTTTTTAATATTTTTCTTCGTCATTGTTTAGAGCTCGCCGAGAAACGCTTAAAATTGCCTCTTTTTTGACTACTCCCTAACGATTCTCGAGATATCTGACCTTCGAAATTTTTGTCTCCCCCATCTGAGCCTGTGCGTGACTATCCATTAATCTAGAGGTACAAGCGGCTCCTTTATAAACAAGAGCTGCATATTAAAATACGCTAACATTCAACAACGGAAGTTGCTAAATGCGAACTTGTTGATTTGATTGATCAAAGTAAGTTCGAATAACATCAGCTCTAAGGATGTCATGGTTTACAAGTAGTGTCATAATTTTCCGTTTATTGCGTTTATCTCGTTTGTGATAACGGTCTACGCGCAAAACGATAGATAAATGAGATTGCGCCTACAATCTAATTCTGATAGGGCATTTTTTATCAGGCCCCGACCCCTGTCGAAATTCTTCTGACCCTGGTCCGGGAAAGGTCCCTATACAGTTCTACTATAAATGAATCCGCTTACTTTTTCGTTGCATTTGAACTTTCACTCAGTCTTTGCAACCTGCTTAGAGGTACCCATTCGTCCCATCGCTTTTTCCACTGCATGTAATGAACATAATATGATGCATTCTTCTTGGATGAGTCAATTTTTAATATTTTGGCGGGATAAGCCACGTTACCGAAAGAGCACTTAACAATGTCGTCCTCAACAAATTCCATTGACTTTTTATACGTTAAAGCTGGAACAACGCTTGATAGGCTATACAACCGAAAACATCACCATCTTAAAATTATAAGTTAATTTTTAGTAAAATTGTGATTCAAAACCGAAAAACAAGAGGAACAATATGGAGGATACAGATAAAGATAAAGATGTAGGAATTCTGGTGGGGATGGTGAAATTTTAATATGCTTTATGAATTCAAAAATCGTTAATAAGCGTCAAAAATATTGTTATTCAGTGTTTTTGACTATGCTCTATCTTTCTGGAGCATAAAAACATGAAAAATTTCTTTTAGAAAATCAAAAAGTTTGAATAAATTGAACAAAATATGAAGAACCTTCGCTATGAATTTTTAAAAAAATCGCAATTCTGGAGTTTTAAAAATATAGGTATATAGCTATTGTCTGACTTCAAAGAGGGCTATGTACCTAGCTACGTTTAGGACAAAAGGAATACATATTCCCTTTTAAATGCTTTAAGATTAGGTAATTGCTTGAAGAAGCCAAAATATTTTGGTTCTATAAACCGATATATACTAGGAACTTTAATGTTCTCACTGTTTGTGGAAATGCTTAACTTCATTGTTTCGTTTAGTTTTGTAATTTTGTTTCCTCTGTTTTTGGGTACAATTTAAGATTAATTTTTTAGACGATGAGATTGTGGGTGAGAATGAAATTTTATAGCGCTTCGCGATAACTGAATTTCTACAACATCAGCTCCTAAAAGGGCATCAAATTCGATTTTAAAATGCTGAAAACATCAAAATTTTCTAGCGCTTCGCGCCACATTAATAAATTATTGCACTTTTATCGCGCCACATTCTTAAACAATTGCATTGTTATTGCCTGTTGGGACAACAAAAGTCGGCTAAATTGCACCAATGGGCGTCTAAAACGAAGTTTTAGCCCACTGATCGTTCCTTATTTATTCATTGCACTACACTAAATTTACGATTACAAAAATGTTCAGACTCGTTTTGGGTTTCGCTCGCCATTACAAGAAAAGAAGAAGAAAATGTTGATTGCTAATACGAAACTGATAAAAATAGAAAACCAACGATGATTCATATACGGATGTTATACGTGTATTAAAAACAGGGCATACTTTCTGGAAAAACACTGGTTTCTCAATGAGAGCTCAATTTTTGAAGGTTTTCAGACCCCCCTAAAATGTCAACCAAAATCTGAAATGTGGAAAAAAATTTGAGTGTGTTTCGCATCAGGCCCGTATCCAGGGGGCGGGGGGGGGGGCCTGCCCCCCCGGAATGGGAAAAAATTGTTGTTTTCCCCAAGGGTCCCCCAAAGAGAAAAATGAAAAATTGGCGAAGTGGGTCTGAAACACCGCCAAAACAGGTTTTTAGCGTACTTTTGAGCTAGTAAACTCAAAATTTTCCAGCGCTTCGCGCCGGATTTATTGTTTATGTAAGGTTTTGTCTTCTAAACCGCTGAAAATCGCTCAAATTTGAGTTGGACATAGAGAGCATGTCAATTTTTTTCTAACGCTTTGCGCCTGATTCATTGTTTAGCTATAGTTTTTGCCTTCTAGCTCACTCAAAACAGATCAAATTTGAGTTATGACATGGATTGGAAAACATGAAATTTTTCCAGCGCTTCGCGCCGTATTTATTGTTTATATAGGTTTTTTGTCTTCTGACCCGCTCAAAAGCGCTCAAATTTGAACTTGACATGCAGAATATGTCAATTTTCTCGGCGCTTGGCGCCGAATTATTCGTTAATCGTATTGTTTTTCTCTGTAGCGCACAATGATTAAGTATAAAGGCAAGAGATAAGAAATAATTCGTCGATTAAGTGATGAGAAATCAGCTTGAATGATAAATTTGCTGTATATCAATATGAAATTAAGTAAAAAATTTTTAATTTTTTTGTTGAAATTTTTCTTCACCGTCGTATAGAGCTCGCCGAGATACGTTCAAAACTGTCTTCATTTTCGCCTATCTCCTAATGGTTCTCGAGATATCTGGCCTCAAAAATTTTCGCCCCCCCCCGAAATAAAATCCTGGATACGGGCCTGGTTCGCATCATACATGTATATAACGGCTCGAAATTTCGAAGGCCCTCGGCCATTTTCAGGTGGGGGGGGTAAAGACTTCCAAGCTTTGACCAAGAACAGACAGAAAATTCGATTTGTTCTAAAAATCGGGGGTCTAAAATTTTCTGGCTTTCGGGGGATGAGGGAGACTACAGAATTTAGTTAGGAGGATCCCCCATCCCCCTCTTACTAGTATGGTTCACATTGTAAATCGACTCGTTAGGAAAAACGGTGCCTCCACCAACACTTCAATTAAAAATTATTAATGAGAGGAAATATACGATCAGGGGCGTAGGGACCTAGGGTGGACCAGGTGCGATTTCACTCCATGGGCGCCAGGTGATCTGAGAAAAAATTCCAGACGAATACCTAGGTACATAAAAAGCAGGAAAGGTACAATAGCCGATTTCTGGAGTCTCATGAAAACTCAATAATTCATCGAAATGGCGCGAAGCGCCGCAATTTTCGAAATTTTACCTCTCTAAAACACATTTTTGCAATAAAATTGCTGCTATCGGCGCGGCGCGGCCGAAACATCAATAGCAACTAATTTACTTCTAAAACGCATATAATTTTCAATCGTAGTACCTAAGTGCTGCGATCGGCGTGGCGCAGCCTTAACATGAATAATAATAAATATATATATATATATATATATATATATATATATATATAATTAATTGAAATTTTGGCTTTCTAAAGCGCATTTTTGCATTTAAAAATTGGCGAAATCCGTTCAGAAGATAAGGATTTTAATTATAGAGAACTTCTAGAGCAAGTTGCCGATAAAAACCTGCAATTGGCGTGGCGCACCGGGAACATTAAAAACATAAAAACGAAAATTTTGAAATTTTACCCTTTTAAAACGCATTTTCGCGTTATAAAATGTGTCCAACATGTGAACCAAGCCCAAAATTTATTCCACATCTCGAAATTTTGTTCATTACAACCCATAAATGTGGAAAAAACGGTGGCTCAAAGCCCTAATTTTTTTTACTTTTCCTGCAATAAAACGATAGAAAGTGTTAAAAGATGGAATCGGTGCAGAGCGCCATTTTTGTCCATTTTTCGTCGCAGAACAGCGTCATGCAACCATATTGCTCAGTTCTTGAACATGTCGAAATTGTACCCAATGGGGGAATTCCATTATTTTCCACCCCAACTTTCCACAACTCCCCCCTTAATGGCTATGCCAATGCCTGTATATCGACCTTAGCGGGAGTGATGCCGACCTAAGCAGGAGCGATACCGACCTAAGCGGGATTACTACCCTACACGTATATCTAAGCCTAAGCCTAGCAAAAACTCGAAAAAAGTTGATAACAAATGCACACATTGTCCACTTTTCTCAGCTAAATAAAGAAACTGAATAAGGAAATAACAGTGGCATCAAGGAATTATTTTGCATGTGAAGAACATAAGCTACTTAATTGTAATAACATGAAGAAATTTTATTCTTTTGTCAATAGCCGCCTTAAAAAGAGAAAGACAGCCCCTATTTCAGTACATAACAGAGAAACCGTTGAAAATGATGTGGAAAAAGTTGAAACTTTCAATACTTTTTTGGCTAGCAATTTTGTTGTTGATAATAAAATAATTCCTCATTTCGCAAAGAGGTCTATGAATGAATGAATGAATGAAATAATTTATTACTGAAACGCGACAATTACGAAGGATGTAAAAAAAGTAATAAAACGTACGGTCAAAAGAATAAGAGCGTACAGCAAAAGGCGACGAGCGAGTCATGAAAATGACGATTTAAGCCCGCCCTCTAATAAATTTGGATAAGTCGACATCAATTAATCTAGATTTGAATATATTTAAGTTAGGGGAGAGACTACAAAATCAGGTAGGTGATTCCAAACAGAGATATACTTATAGAAAAAGTCAAATTTTTGTAAATTTGAATGGACAAGATGAAAAACTAGCTTGAAACGATTTGTGCAGCGAGTAGTATTTTGATAAAGCAAAAAAATCTGTCATGGAAAGACAAGATTTTTGACTAATAATTTGATACATCATACAAAGCAAATATGAAGGCGACGTAACTCTAATCGACAAAAGTTAAGTTGGTTAAGGCGTTCGTCATAAGAAAGAGGGCTATAATAATATTATTATAATATTATAACCAAAAATATATTTAGTGAATCTACGTTGAACAGCTTCCAGTCGATCTATATTACTAAGATAAGAGGGGGTTAAGTTGGTTATGGCGTTCGTCATAAGAAAGAGGGCTATGATAATATTATTATAATATTATTATAACCAAAAATATATTTAGTGAATCTACGTTGAACAGCTTCCAGTCGATCTATATCACTAAGATAAGAGGGGTTCCATACACTGCAACAGTACTCTAATAAAGGTCTAACATAGCAAATATAAGCTTTAACAAGGCTACATTTATCACGTAACAAAAATGATTTGCGTATTAAAATGCATCTAGAGAAAGTTTTTTAATCAAATAATTAGGTACAATGTTCCTTGAATTGTAAATTTTGGGAAATCAAAACTCCTAAATCACGGACAAGCAGGTTATCACTAGAAATAATTTCCCCACTTAGTCTGAATGAATGAATGAATGAAATAATTTATTACTGAAACGCGACAATTACGAAGGATGTAAGAGTAATAAAACGTACGGTCAAAAGAATAAAAGCGTACAGCGAAAGGCGATGAGCGAGTCATGAAAATGACGATTTAAGCCCGCCCTATAATAAATTTGGATAAGTCGACATCAATTAATCTAGATTTGAATATATTCAAGTTAGGGGAAGAGACTACAAAATCAGGTAGGATTCCAAACAGAGATATACTTATAGAAAAAGTCAAATTTTTGTAAATTTGAATGGACAAGAGGAAAAACTAGCTTGAAACGATTTGTGCAGCGAGTAGTATTTTGATAAAGCAAAAAAAATCTATCATGGAAAGACAAGATTTTTGAATAATACAGTTCTTGTCACGGAAATTGCAAACGCAGCGCCGCTGTGATTTACTACGATTGACCAACTACAGTAGAACGTAAGCGCTTTTACCGTAGCCACGCGTGTTCGGCCATAGAAAGATGCGTTCGGCGTTTGTAGATCGCAGCTAGAATATTGCGTTATGTGTCACACAAACGGTAAAAAAGAATTTCTCAATCTGCTTTGATTTTTTGCATGTGTGCGTCTCAAAAGTGTGTGCATGCTGCAGGTCCAGTCCGAGAAAAAAATAAAAATAGATTAGAATTTTCGTGCATATCATTATAATTCTCATTTCCTCCATTGGAATCTCATCTTAGAGATAATATGCATAAAAATGGAATAAAATAGTATTTCCTGTGTGCGATCAATTGCATATTGCTCTGCCGCAGAAGTGCATTTTAAAATTAATTTCAGGCTGAGAACGTTCGGCGTTTTAAAACAAATTCATAGCCAATGAAGAGCAAAAGATTTAAAAATCATATATACCCAGGGAACGCGAGCGAAATCTTTGTGAGCTTGTGTATTAAAATATCAGGAGGTAAAAATTTGTTGTTTACAAACCTTGCCTTCATTACATTTTTTAGGCGTATGTCCGCTGAATTGAATAAATACAAAATGGTAGATACGCATATATAAGTACTTTAATTGAACAAGAAGAATTGTGAAGAAAGCTGGCTGGTCAGAATAAAATTTGCACGAAATAATAGAACGGGCAATATTTTTTGAGCTATATGCTTGCCTGAGGAGACAGACACTATGTGATGTATTACACTTTTGAACTGAATATATTATTGATGTACATATCATAAATAAATGAAAAAAGCGAAGATACAAAATATTTTTGAAAGCGGATAATGAGGAACTTTTTATCAATTTTGTAGTTTAAAGGCATAATGATATTTATTATTTAGTTTATTTTATGTAACAAAAATTTTAAATATGCAGCACATAAATTCTAGGGGGTCACAATAAGGTAAATCGCCAAAAATATAACTAAAAATAGAATTCTGGGGTCTACAGTAATTTGGAGGGGTATGTATTTCAACTTCTGGGGTCACAGCCCCCCCATGGCCATTTGTGGCCAGAAGGAAGGAGCATCAACAGTGTTTTTAAAACAATATTATTTAGGTTTCATCCCTCCAGAATCCCCATACTGTGCTGGTATGACATATGATTAATTTTTTAATTCTTTTCAGAACTATAAAGGAATCGAATAAAGATTTATCATTAATTAATTGATTCATTCATTTTAAAATTAATTTTAAATATCAATTTTCAAATTCCCATCTAGTCGTATTCCATGTCAGTTCCCCTCTAATATTACTAATTGTATCATTATGTAAATATTAATATAGAATTATGTAATAAAGGTATAATTATTTTATCCAATCACTTCAGATGCTTATTTAGTTCAATTTTTTCAACAAAATAGATTTTCGTTCTTCCATGCCTGGCGTGCTCTTATTACTCTCCGATTGGTTAAAAAAAGACATGCATACCGTATGTTTGTATTAATACGCATTAAGAAGGCCATCTCATTCCACTATCCACGATCCACTAAGGATGATGTACAATTAATTTGCAAAACTATTTTTCACAAGTATTTCACTATTTTGTTAAATTTTCTATCTAGCTTAGAGCTTACAGTCACTACCCATTCTCTCTTCCCAATTTCGCAATATAATAGTGGAAGATATGCTTTGTAGAAGAATGAAAATACCTTTTTTAAAAACCTTTTTGTCCAAAACATAAGAGCAATTTGCTTTGATTTTATTTCTAATTTTGATTTAGTCAAAAAGATGCGCTTTTTAAAATCATATAAATAATGGCAAAAGAAATTTTTGGGCCTATATGATTTTTGAATCTTTTGCTCTTCATTGGCTATGAATTTGTTTTAAAACGCAGAACGCTCTCAGCCTGAAATTAATTTTAAAATGCTCTTTTGCGGCAGAGCAATATGCACTTGATCGCACACAGGAAATACTATTTTCTTTCATTTTTATGCCCATTATCTCTTAGATGAGATTCCAATGGAGGAAACGAGAATTATAATGATATGCACGAAAATTCCAATCTATTTTTACCTTTTTCCTCTGACTGGACCTGCAGCATGCACACACTTTTGAGACGCACGCATGCAAAAAATCAAAGCAGACTGAGAAATTCTTTTTACCGTTTGTGTGACAAATAATGCAAATGCTAGCTGCGATCTACTAACGCCAAACGCATCTTTCTATGGCCGAACACGCGTGGCTATGGTAAAAGCGCTTACGTTCTTCTGTAGTTGGTCAATCGTAGTAAATCACAGCAGCGCTGCGTTTGCAATTTCCGTGACAAGAACTGTAAATTGATACATCATACATAAGCAAATATGAAGGCGACGTAACTCTAATTGACAAAAGTTAAGTTGGTTAAGGCGTTCGTCATAAGAAAGAGGGCTATGATAATATTATTATATTATAACCAAAAATATATTTAGTGAATCTACGTTGAACAGCTTCCAGTCGATCTATATCACTAAGATAAGAGGGGTTCCATACACTGCAACAGTACTCTAATAAAGGTCTAACATAGCAAATATAAGCTTTAACAAAGCTACATTTATCACGTAACAAAAATGATTTGCGTATTAAAATGCATCTAGAGAATGTCTTTTAATCAAATAATTAGGTACAATGTTCCTTGAATTTTAAATTTTGGGAAATCAAAACTCCTAAATCACGGAAAAACAGGTTATCACTAGAAATAATTTCCCCACTTAGTCTGAATGAATGAATGAATGAATGAAATATTTATTACTGAAACACGACAATTACGAAGGATGTAAAAGAGTAATAAAACGTACGGTCAAAAGAATAAAAGCGTACAGCAAAAGGCGATGAGCGAGTCATGAAAATTACGATTTAAGCCCACCCTATAATAAATTTGGATAAGTTGACATCAATTAATCTAGATTTGAATATATTTAAGTTAGGGGAAGAGACTACAAAATCAGGTAGGTGATTCCAAACAGAGATATACTTATAGAAAAAGTTAAATTTTTGTAAATTAGAACGGACAAGAGGAACAACTAGCTTGAAACGATTTGTGCAGCGAGTAGTATTTTGATTAAGCACAAAAAATCTGTCATGGATAGACAAGATTTTTGACTAATAATTTGATACATCAAACATAAGCAAATATGAAGGCGACGTAATTCTAATCGACACAAGTTAAGTTGGTTAAGGCGTTTAAGAAAGAGGGCTATGATATCCAACTATGTATTTAGTAAATTTACGCTGAAGAGCCTCCAGCCTGTTGATATCACTAATACAAGAGGGGTTCCATAAAGCACAGGAATATTCAAGGATTGGTCTGACGTAAACAATGAAAGCCTTTACGAGATTATTTTTATCACGCGAAAAGTAGGATTTTCTAATTAAGATAGATCTCAAGAAAGCTTTCTTGATAATACTGTTGTAATGTTCCTTAAATTTCAGGTTGTGCGAAATTAGCACTCCTAAATCGCGAACATAGACAGAATCGTTCGTAATAACTTGTGTATTGAGTGTATATGACAATTTAGGATTATTTTTGCCCAAATATAGGGCTGTGCATTTAGAATATGATATTGGTAAACAATTTCTGGTGGCCCAAATGGAAATTCTATCTAAATCGGTCTGAAGTGTTTGATAATTGCAGGAACGATTGAATATTTTTAGGTCATCCGCGAACATAAAAGTCGAACTTGACAAGTTATCAAAGATATCATTTATAAAAATCAAAAACAACGTAGGTCCAAGAATGGACCCTTGAATAACTCCACTTGTAACAGCGGCATAATCTGAAAAACACTGATTAACGCGAACACACTGAATACGATTAGATAGAAAAGCTTTTAACCAATTAAACAGGTGTTGTTGAATACCGTAACTAGTTAATTTAGCAAGAAGTTTAGATATGTTGACTTTGTCAAAAGCTTTAGCAAAGTCTATATAATTAATATCAACGGTTTCTTTACATTCCAGTGATATAACCCAAGAATGTTTACAATTTAATAGTTGCGATTCGCAAGATTTATGTTTTTGGAAACCATATTGAAAAGGTGATATTAACTCATTAGTAGATAAATAAATTGATGGTTGAGTATTAATAATACTTTCCATTATCTTACAAGTTGAGCAACATAAAGAAACAGGACGATAATTTTCAGTTAATGAGGGGTCACCCTTTTTAATTATAGGTACAACGTAAGCCTCCCTCCAAATGTCTGGGATATCACCTGATAAAAAAGAAACAGTAAAATTACTGATAAGGGGTTTGAGAAGATAATAAGCTAATTTTTTAATAAAAAACTTACTTAAACCATCAGGCGCTACCGAAGTCGAATTTTTCATCTTAGCAATCGCCTGTGAGGCATTATTTTCGTCAAAGACGATGTTTGAAATAGAAAAATCGCCCCGCTTCTGAAAAACAAAAGAATCGTTAATATCATCATTGGTAAATATGGAAGAGAAGTAATGATTGAACATATTAGTTTTACAATGAAGATCAGTTACTACATTATTGTCGGTGGAAGTAATAGGTGGAATGCTTTAATGAAATTTGCCATATATCCCCTAGATTTGACTTCGTTACTATTTTTGAATCTCTAAGTATGCTTAAACCACCGCATTCACTCGGACCCGATGGATTATGCGCCTACCTTTTGAAGAAACTTAAGACTTTTGCTAGTACCTTCAAAAACAATTTTCAATGTTTCATACAGAACAGGACGGATACCTGATTTATGGCATAAAGCGCTGATTGTTCCCATACACAAAAAAGGGGATATGTCTTCAGTTGAAAATTATCGTCCTGTCTCTTTATGTTGCGTCACCTGCAAACTAATGGAATTCATTGTAAATAAGTCCCTCGTTATCTACTTGGATAAATATAATTTATTATCTGAGCAATAGTTTGGCTTTAGGAAAGATACATCATGCGCATTACAATTATTTAACTGTAAAAATAAATGGTCAAAATATTTAGATGAAGGTTCTACTATTGATACAGTGGTCGCCATGAAAGATGACGCGCCATCACCCTCAGAATTATAATGGATGGTGCGTCACGAGCGCTGCGTTATGTCCATCATGCGCCATCATCTCGTTTTTCTATTCAGCGCCATTAACCTCCATCATCCCGTTAATCTGGCGATGCGGACGGCGCAATTTAGCTATTAATAGCACCAACAAGAAGGAAGCACGCCAGGTGCGCGCTTCCTTGTTGGCGCTATTAATAGCTAAATTGCGCCGTCCGCATTGCCAGATTAACGGGATGATGGAGGTTAATGGCGCTGAATAGAAAAAGAGATGGCACATGATGGACGTAACGCGGCGCTCGCGACACACCATCAATTATAATCCTGAGGGTGATGGCACGTCATCTTTCATGGCGACCACTGTATTGCATATATTGATTTTTGTAAGGCTTTTGACACAGTTTCACACAGTAAACAACTTGTCAAGCTGGCTTCCTACGGCATTGATAAGCTGTTATAAATGGATTCATAGATCTCAACAAGTAAAAATTGGAAATTCTTTCTCTCAATCACTTCCTATTATTAGCAGGGTTCCACATAGTAATATTTTAGGTCCTATCCTCTTTTTAATTTTTGTTAATGATTTGGGTGATATCCAAGGACGTAGTAATTTTGCTTTTTTTAGCTGATGATGTGGAAGTCTGGAATCTTGCCTCAAGTTTTTTGACTCTTCAAGCAGACTTAAATTCTATTCAGGAATGGGTCGATACTTGGCAACTGCAAATTTCAATTAATAAATGTGCAGATATTTAGGTAAATCAAATCCTATGCATTCTTATTACTTAAGTTATTTCATCTTGCCCCTCAATACAACCTGCGTTGAAGATCTAGGTGTCTTTCTGAGCTCTGACCTTACTTCTAGATCACACTGTGAAAATATTGTGAAAAAGGATTGCAGTTAGGCCATTTAATCTTATGCTGTTTTGTTTCTAAAGATAAATCTTTACTTCGTAAAGCCTTTGTTACTTATGTGAAACCTGTACTTGAATACGGATTGGTTGTTTGGAACCCTTTTCTACATTGCGACATAGATTCCATTGAGGGTGTCCAACGTAGGTTTACAAAACGACTTTTCAATGATAAAAGTCTTTCATATGATCAGAGATTGGTTCAAACTGGATTAGAAAGACTTGAATTAAGGCGTTTATATAATGACCCTACTTCAGCTTTTTCTATTATTAGATTTAATATTCTGCCTTTTGATGATTTCTTAACATTTAATACTAATTCAAATCGAGCAATGAATTCTTGTAAGCTTTTTGTTAATCTGGCAAACAAAAACTGCAGAAAATTTGAATTTTGTAATTGAATAATCTGTTTGGAATTCTCTACCTGAGGAAGTTAAGTGCTCCAATCCAAATAGACATGTTTTTCTCAATAGATTGAAAAGGGTTGATCTTAATCATTCAATTCAGGGGCGTAAATAAGCGCAGTTTATGTACTGCCACATTATCCCGCTTTCCTTGACTATTTGTGTATTTTATTGACTGGTCTATGTTTATATTTCATCTTTTTTCCTCTCATTACTTATCAATGTATTAATTTTACTTGCTTTGTTATCAGAACAGCGAATAAAATTTGTAATTTGTAATTTGTAAAAAAACTGTTGCGGATACTTTGTGCAGGCAGACACGGAATTTTTGCACTTTACCGGAATTTTTTGTTTTTTCCTGAAAACAACTTTTTCTGCAATTTTAAAGGTCGCCAATTCCAGAAAAATTAATCATTTCGCGCGGAAAACACTGTATCATGAAAATTTTAAACACAAAATATGGAAATCTTAAATAACCATTCTTACGTCGATATAAGCATCTATACATCGACCTAAGCATATATACATCGACCTAAGCATCTATACATTGACCTGAGCGGGAGCGACCTCGACCTAAGCAGCTTAAAACACCTTTTCAGATATACTAAGCCTAAGCCTCGACCTAAGCATCTATACGGCTAAACTTTACTATATGGTGTGAACAGAAAACTTGCAGATGTACGTGGAAAGGAACGATATTGATTGAAATAAGGAGGACATGCATAAAGGTGCGGAAAAAAATTTATGAAAAACGGACCAATATTGGTGAAGATAGAGTTACTCAGGAAATAGCTACTTTAAAGTGAGGTATTTTACAGTTAAATGAAAATGTTCGAATTTGGGCTGGAAACATATGTATCTGACATTTTCAAGGTCGCTGATTACGAAAAAATAACTCTTATTTTACGGGGAAAAAATTTTGTTTGAAAATTTTCAAATTTTAAAAAATAATTTTTTGCATGTTCTTCTGTCTAGATAATGTTAAAATTCAAGTTTCTGCTTAAATGACGCTTAGACTTAGGCTTAGTTTATCTGAGAAGGTGTTTTCGGCTGCTTAGGTCGAGGTCGCTCCCGCTAAGGTCGAGGTATAGATGCTTAGGTCGAGGTATAGATGCTCAGGTCGATGTATAAATAGATGCTCAGGTCGACCTAAGTTGGGTACATGTTATTCTGCATTCCACTGTTTGAATCTTCAAATGCTTGGAACTTTAAGATAATCCAAAAATGCTGTTTGAATCGTATTTAAGTAGAAATCTTTAACTGGATGTAAACAATGCTAAAAATAGGGAAATTAAAAAAAATTCGAAATTTGGGCAAAAAATTACAAAAAAATTTTTCTTTAATCTTGGTTTCCACGCAGTATAACTTAATTTTTTGTAATCTGCGACCTTGAAAATGGCAGGAAAATATTAATTAGTAAAAATTGGAAACCTTTGATAAACTGCTAAGATTCCTTAAAGTGGCTCAAAATGGTGAATGTCGAAGTAGGCATTCGTGTAGCTGGTTCACATATGTATTAACATAGTCATATTATAAGGGCGTATGTGTGCGGTCGATAGCATCTGAGGAAACGAGAGAAAGTTGGGCATTAGTGTAGCTGGTTCACATATGTATTAAGATAGCCACGTTATAGGTACGTATACAGCAAGCAGTATCCGGTGAAAGCTGCCACCTAACTGGTTTGATTTGAGTATCCCATTACTCAGGCTTATTTTAAACGCTGGCACCAACATTTTGGTCAGTCACATGAATCTACTGGAAAAATCTGATGACTGCCTTATTTGTTTTCGACTTGACTCAAATCAAACCAGTTAGGCGGCAGCTTTCACCGGATATTACTTGCTGTATACGTAGGTACCTATAACGTGGCTATCTTAATACATATGTGAACCAGCTACACCAATGCCGTCGAAGTATGATGTTTGAAGTACCGTAACTCTGTGAGTTTTGTATGGATTTGGTTTATTATTTTTTTCCGCGTCTTTTAGTGACACAAAGTATCGTTTTTGAGCAATTGTATGGCAGTTCTGCCATAATGGCGCAAAATCGGTTCACACCATATTCTTCAAAACATCGACCTAAGCATCTATACATTGACCTGAGCGGGAGCGACCTCGACCTAAGCAGCTTAAAACACCTTTTCAGATATACTAAGCCTAAGCCCAAGTATATTAGAAGCAAAAACTTAGATTTTCCTATATCTTATCAAGTAAAACCGAAAAAAACATGAAAAAATGAAAAAATTTAGTTTTTTTAATTTCAAACAGAAAAAAACAATAGTTTCCGCGCAAAATGATTGGTTTTTTTTTAATCACAGACCTTTAAAACGCCAGAAAAACTTATTTTAACGAAAAATAAAAAATTCCAGTAAAGTGCAAAATACCCGGCGGACACTTCATGAATCAGGATTAAGGCGCTGAGAAAATATAATTTCTACAGTATAATATACAAAGGCACTCAATTTAATTCAGCTTCGAGTATAAACTTGCTTAGCGCAATTAAGCAATTTATACGAAATAACCTATATTAGCATAGAGCAGATACAAAAGAAGCGTGTCACCGCCTAATGCCACAAGATAGTAGTGCTAATTTATTAAGCTACTGTAAATCAATCGAATAGACTAATAGACTGATTTAACTTTACCGAAAAACATCTCATAGTTTATTCCACAAAACCTTGCGCACGGAAATCAATTTTCAGAGATCTAGCGAGCAGTAACAAAAGTGGCTTCAAGCAGTTTACCCTGAAAAAAGCAAAATCGCGTCATGGTATGAGTGGACAAAAAGCAACATTATGCTTCAAAGAAAATTCCGTAGTGAATTTGACATAACGCCGTGTGACCACACCACACGTGGGCTTGGGGAAGAGGGAAGTGGTCTGGGGGAGTCCATCCCCAGAGGGCCAAAACCCCTTCCTCAGAAACCAAAATACCCCGTCCAGAATTCAATTTTTAAAATTTTTGGTTTTTTTGCAATTTTTTGATGCTAATAGATAGTGCTTGATGAGAAACGTTGAAAAATTGTGGTTTTCGCCATACCACCACCATTTTAAGACCACTTTTTGCCCTTTGAAAAATCTTGCACCCCCTCCCAGTATTTCGGTGCTGTCCACTTATGCATGTAACTTTTAAATGCAGAAATTTGTAAAGTTCAAGGTCTACATAACGCATCCACGTAAATCGATAACTTAAAATAGAAGCACGTTTGACAAAATAACCGTTGAAATGAGACAAAAGAACATTGATTGAATATCGTGAACATTTGTACCAGATCACTGAAAATAGAGGATCTTACGTTAAAGTTCATTATTAGTTGTAAAGTTTAGGGACTTTGAGTAATAATTTGCCAGGTGTAATTCTAATGTTTCAGCTACGTTTTAGCAAAATTTAGCATCTAATAGTCTACTGTGTTCAAAGTGTCAACATAGGATAAGTTGATTGCGCGATTTTTATCTGTAAGTTAGTTGATCTGCTGGAAGACGAGAATAAATTATGCCGCAAAAATGTTATTGAAAAACCCTTCTTTGCTACGTATGTACATATATGTAGCTATAGTGAGATCTACAGTAAATAAGAAAGAAGGGGTTACTGTAACCTCCGGAAACATTTACTAAAAAAGCTCTCGGATAAATGAAACAGACTATAGTCGTTGCACAAAAGCTATTGCATTATGCACGCGAATTCGATTTATACTATCGCGCGAATCGCAGGATTGTCCGCGATACGATTTTTCGATTTATACTTCCTGTGAAGTTCGCATCGCTTAATAATTTGCGCAGACAAGAAATTTCGTCGTGCGATGAATCGCATTTCAGTTTATACTTCATCGCGTTCATCTCCGCGAAAAATGTCAAAAATTTTTAATTTTAGTAACAAGTTGACGTCCGACGCGAATTCGCAAAATTGGGCTCGGAAGCGAATTCGCGTCCTTTTTTTGCGCACATTTCTATTGAAATATCAAATTTGACATGTACAACGCCGATCGACGCGGGTTGACGTGCATGCGCGGCACATAATACACATCTGATTGTTCGTTTGTTACGTACTTGCTTTGCTTCTCAAAATTTCTTATATATAGGTATACCTATGTGTTTCTTTCCTAATGGAGATAAAAGCTAAAAAATTTTGTTTCTTCGTACCATTAGGTTACGTCATTATTAAAGCTAATCGTTTATTGTAATCTGTGCTTTCCTTCCTACATTTGTTTTACGTGCCGACGTAATGAGTACCACTCTATTTTTAAGAATTAACTAATATATTATTTTCATTTCAGCGATTATGGATTTCGATGTACAATTGGTAAACGAGGTGCAAAATTAGCCTGTTTTATGGAACAAAGCGGAGAGCAAAGCAAGAGCAAAGTCAACAACCTCCTCGTCGTTCTCCATGTTTTTGCACTACCACTACTACTTCTACAGATATCGATTTCAAATCTCTTCATTCGTACCTACTTAAATCATTTATGTCACGCAACAATGCTTTGAATGTGTAATGAGGTCAGGCGAGGACGAAAATGAGCAAAAATATGCGCGAAAAAATCGTGCGATGATTCGCAAGATTCGCAGAAAAAATCGCACGATTTATCGCAGGATAGTCGAGTTTGCGAGAAATCGCAGCAAGTATAAATCGAAGACGCGATGCGACGAATCCTGTCGATTATCGCACGATTTTTCGCAGGAAGTATAAACGGACGGCGCGATGCGTCAATTCGCACGATTTTCGCAGGATGTGCTATTTTTAGAAAAGCCATTTAATCCTGCGACGCGATCCTGCGTGTAGTATAAATACGGCTTAAGATTTTAAGAAGCGCCGTGAAATCCCGCAAAGCTCAGTGGTAAAACGTCTGCTTGTCGTCGAAGCAAACCGGGTTCCATTCCAGACGTCGTTTTCACTATACAATGAATAATTTTGAGGTTTTTGAACTTTCCTGAACGAACTAGAAGGATTCAGGACATGAGACTTAGCTCATCACGAAGAATATTAACTTTTATAGCTATTTATTAAAAAAATTGAAATACGTCGGAAACTCACAAAATAATAGCTGAAAACATCAAAAGTTACAGTATGACAGCCTTCCTAGCGGCCATATTGAAAAATTGGAATTCTTTACTAAATCAGACAAATAGGATATTATTCGAAAGAGCTTTTTGGGTTGTCCAACATAAGCTTAAACATTGAAAAATATGAAATATAGCGCAAGTAAAATGCATACCTAACGGGGGCAGCCATATTGGAAAAAAATTAGATTGAAATTGCAGGACGAACTATTCAGAAACATGAAAAACAAAAAGTTGTAAAATTTAGAGCACAAAAATATCTGATTATTTCGCTATTTTTCAAAATATGAAACAAAGCCTGTATACTGTAGTCGCAATCTGTCGGCTTATTGTCGGACTAAGTTTTTAAAATTTATGCCTAAACTTGTGTGAAACAGACAATAGTTGGGCATTTTAAACGAAAAAATGACGAAAGGCGATCACGACTTCGTTTTACAAGGCCAAATATTCTTTGTTTACAATCTGTTTTGGTCAGTTTATATCGAAGACTGCTAGCGGTGGGTAGACTTTTCGGTATTCTCTAATCGTTTTAGCATTGCGTCTGCTTGATAGTATTCACATATTTCTGTGTAAATACTGGTAGAATATGACTCTGAAGTCCTCTCAAGTGCTCAGTATTGATCCATCGACAGAAATACGTTTTCCTGGTGCGTTGGGCATTACAATTTAGTGCGTTGTAATTCAGCATTAGATTACGTTAGGTAGGAATGGGGTATTTTGGTGCGGCGATTTTTAGTCAAAGATTGATCGATTACGCTGATTTATGAGGAAAAAAACTTATGCTTTACATTGAAAAAGTTGGTGAGAAGGGACAGGCGAATACATATTTTTTACCCCATGAAATTCATTAAGAAAAGCAGGCATAAATGTGCGCACAATATCACGGACTCATATTATAGCCTTTTTGATAAGTTGAATATTTGGGAATTTCTGGAGTTTTGCTAAACTGGATTCGAACATTTTTATCAGGCAGATCACAGAAGGTAAAAATTGACGGTCATATATCTAATTCATTGCCAGTAATAAGCGGTGTTCCTCAAGGAAGTGTTCTGGGTCCCAGGATATTTTTGATCTTTATAAACGATTTAGTAGATTCGATTAAAAATAGCAATATAATGCTGTTTGCTGATGATTTGAAAATTTTCAATAAATCTGAAAATTCCATCCTGTTACAGTCTGATCTTGATTCATTGCATGCTTGGGCCGAAAAATGGCAACTGAAAATTAGCTGCGAAAAATGTGCAACGTTATATTTGGGTTACGGAAATCCGGAAGTGGGCTATAAGTTAGGTCTATCTGAGTTAAAAAAATGCCGAAAATTGTATGAAGGACCTTGGTATTTACATATCTAATGATTTATCATCGGGCATTCATTGTACAAATATTGCGTCTAAAGCTGCTAGAGTCGCATCCTTAATACACAAAACATTCGTCTCAAAAAATACCGATTTGATGATCAGAGCTTTTAAAACATACGTTAGACCTATCCTTGAATACGGATCCGTTGTCTGGAATCCATACCAAATTGGAGATATTACACGACTTGAAAAAGTACAAAGAAAATTTACAAAAAATTATTTTGGAATAAAACTTTATCGTATGATGAAAGATTGAATATCCTAAACTTAGAACGACTCGAAACCCGTCGTATCCACACTGATCTTGTCTTTGCCTTTAAAATTGTTAAACACAAAATATTGACATTTAATGAATTTTTTGAGCTTGCACCTGATAGAGGTACTAGATACGTAAATAACATGAAACTGTTCATCAAACAATCACGTTTAGATTGTAGAAAACATGACTTTGCGAACAGGGTGGCTAAAATTTGGAACATTCTCCCGCAGAATACAGTTGACTGTAATAACCCAATAGCTTTTAGGAATATGATTTCGGAAATTGATTTTAGTGTTTATCTTAAGGGGAGTACGTAAGAGCAATGTGCCTTACGCTCCTGGTACCATTGCATTATCTTGCATTATCTCATTCGTATCAGTGCCGATCAGAAGATAGTCTAAACGACTATCTCAAAAATTTTTTTGGTAAGAGCCACAAAAAATTTCATTTACATAAAGCATAATTTCACTAAATTTGCCTGGTAAATGCGTTGCTGCGACACTCAATCTCATTGTACTTAGGATTTTAATACACCTGGGGGAGTTTTTGAAGAATATGGTGTGAACCGATTTTGCGCCATTCCGGCAGAACTGCCATACAGTTGCGCAAAAACGATACTTTGTGTCACTAAAAGACGCGGAAAAAAGAAATAAACCAAATCCATACAAAACTCACAGTTACAGTACTTCAAACATCATACTTCGACATTCACCATTTTACGTTACGTTACGTTAGATTACGTTTTAGATTATTTAGATTATTTAGATTACCAAATCCATACAAAACTCCAATTTTTACTACAAAGATATTTTTCTACCATTTTCAAGGTCGCAGATTACAACAAATTTAGTTATACTGCGCGAAAACCAAGATTGAAGAAAAATTTTTTGTAATTTTTGCACAAATTTTTAAGAATTTTTTTTTAATTTTACTATTTTTAGCATTGTTTACATCCAGTTAAAATACGATTCAAACAGCATTTTTGGATTATCTCAAAGTTCCATCCATTTGAAGATTCAAACAGTGGAATGCAAAATAACATGTACCTAATTTAGGTTGACCTAAGCTATATATCGACCTGAGCATCTACACATCGACCTAAGCATCTATACATCGACCATAGCATCTATACCTCGATCTAAGCGGGAGCGACTTCGACCTAAGCAGCTGAAATCACCTTCTCAGATACACTAAACCTAAGCCTAAGCGTCATTTAAGCAGAAACTTGAATTTTTACATATCTTATCAAGTAAAATGATAGAAAAAACATGCAAAAAATCGTTTTTTCAAATTTAAAAATTTTAAAACAAAATTTTTTTCCGCGCAATAAAAGTCATTTTTTGTAATCAGCGATCTTGAAAATGTCATTTAAATATGTTTTTAGCCCACATTCGGAACATTTTTGGTAAACTGTCAAATACCCCCACTTTAATGTAGCTATATCCGGAGCAACTTGTTCAATCGTTTTAGCTCACATCGCCACAGACTTTTCCTGATGCCCTACTTTTTGAAACAACTTAGATCCATATTTATATTCTCGCTTACATTGCCTGCCATCTGAGTGCATTTATGACAAAGTAAAGTACCGTAACTCTATCTTCACCAATATTGGTCCGTTTTCCATGAAATTTTTTTCCGCACTTTCTTTTTGCATGTCCTCATTTCAACCAATGTCGTTCCTTTCCACATACATCTGCAAGTTTTCCGTTCACACCATAAAGTAAAGTTTAGCCCACCTGGGCTATTGGTAAAAACAAAATGGACAGAAAGCGATCATTAAACATTTACTTTTCATGTCAAATTATGCTAGTGCGCGGATAATTCATTTTTGTTAAAGGTTCGTTCATGGTTCCTTTACCTAAATATAGTCATCCAGAATTTCTTTATCGGCTGTCATCGACGCAAAGAATGTCAGTTCAAGCTTGTTAGGCATGCTCAACTATATATATGGGTGGGGGTTAGGGGGCATACGTGGGCAGCAAGAAAATTCTGGAGGGGGGTGCAAGATTTTTTGAAGGTCAAAACGGATCTAGTATACAATTTACCCGCCACCGTTTTTTAGCCGATTCAAATAAGCTACAGTGACCAACACTGTAGATTCAAATAAGCTACAATGACCAAAACTATTTTTATTGATGCGAGTCAGAACGTGTTTGATAATTTTTGTGTAAAGTTTGGTCACTGTAGCTTATTTGAATCGGCTAAAAAACGGTGGCGGGTAAATTGTATACTAGATCCAAATTATGCTAGTGCGCGGATAATTCATTTTTGCTAAAGGTTCGCTCATGGTTCCTTTACCTAAATATAGTCATCCAGAATTTCTTTATCGGCTGTCATCGACGCAAAGAATGTCAGTTCAAGCTTGTTAATATGGGTGAGGGGTTAGGGGGCATACGTGGGCAGCAAGAAAATTCTGGAGGGGGTGCAAGATTTTTTGAAGGTCAAAAATGGCCTTAAAAATGGTGGTGTGGCGATAAAAACACCATTTTTCGACGTTTCTCATCAAGCACTATCCATTAACATCAAAAAATTGCGAAAAAAACGAAAAAAAATTCAAAAATTGAATTCTGGGGGGTATTTTGATTTCTGGGGGGGTATTTTGGTTTCTGGGGGTGCATACCCCCAAACCCCCCACGCCCAGGTGTGGTTAGGGGTATACCCCGTAATTTAAATTTCTTTTACTTGTGTTCAGGATTTTTTATGCCAATGAATAGATTCGATAAGGAACATCGGAAAGCAGTTTTTCGCCCATCGATAAGTTTTTTGCACTTTTCTGATCTTCGAAAATTTTAAGACCTTCTGATTCCCCTAAATTTAGGCGCTGCTTATGTGCTCATAATACGCTCTATACTCGTACGAGTTCGCGATTGCGCATTTGTGACGAAAGCTTTATTGCTGACGCATTCATGCACTTGCAGTACATTATTGTTGGACTTTCAGAGAATAATCAGAATATAAAAGTTTAATTGAAAAATGGAAATAAAAGTTGAAACCAGCCATTTTTGATTAAAGTTTGACCTGTACTTTTTATAAGCAACTTTGTCATATGCCATGGGTTCTTATAGCGTAATGCAGTGCATCATTATGTTCAGGCCCCTTCACAGAAGTTGTTACCAGTCATGTAAAATTGACTAATCCCACTGGCAGACAGGTCTGCTTCAAAGTGAAAACGACTACACCCAAACAGTATTGTGTTCGACCGAATTCTGGTATTATACCGCCCAACGAAACTGTTCATGTAGCAGGTATTTTTTGAATCAGCTTTTAAGAAATTGTATGTTACATGTTGATGAAAAATTTCTGTTTCACATGTGCACAGTATGAAAACAGTGTTTTGTTGAGATAAGAAAAATTTGAAGAAAGTTTTGGTATTACTGCAGCACGTATCCACCTTGCGGTTCACATAACGGTACTTGTAAATTTACACCCCTATTGAATTTTTTCCAAGTTTTTGACATTATGGTATAGGATCAGTGTTTTTTTAATACAAGGTCCCTTTGTACATGCATAAAGATGGTCCCCAAAAGTATTTGTACATTTTGTACAAGCAAATTTTTGGATGCTCTAATATGGTATTGTAGCGTTTACGGTGTGGTGAAAGGGTTTTTTCGACCATTGGTAGCGTTTTTTAGCCAATTTCTGGGTTTCTGATGACATAAAATACTGAAAATTGTCTCAAAACGGCGCCGAAAAATTTTATATGTTTGCTTTCTAAATGCAATTTTCGCCATCATAAAGAGATATAGAACAAACAATAACTCATTTCCGGCCGAAAATTTTTGGGAATTTCAGACTTTTTTACAGCTTTTGTCTTCCCAAAAATCTTTTTACATATACAAAGACGGTCCTGAAAAGTCTTTGTACTTCGGGAAAAATCTTTGCCGAATACAAAACAAAACCGTGTATAGGATGTACTTTTTCTAAGCCCCCACAACTTCAGAATGTGACGATTGAAAGAAACAAACTGACTCTCGCAGGGATAGAGCCTCAGACCTCTTGCTCTATGTAGGTAAATGAGCTATCCACTTGGCCAACGACGCGATATTTTTAAAAGTTAGCGAGTTGTTAATCAATCATTATCTGTTCAACCTCTGTCACTTTGTGTCAGCAATTTCTAAGGCATTTAGAATAGATTTTATTTGGAATAGTATCAGAAAGTTTCTATGATTGCTTGAGAATTCAGATTGGTGCCAGTTATGGGCTAAACCAAAGGCATAAATGGGGCAAAAATTGCTGCGCTCGTTTCGCTTGCTCCGCAATTTTTGCCTAATTTATCTCAAGCTTAGCCCATGCGCTGGCACCAATGTGAATGCACATAAGTAAGCCTAAGCTTTGGACATTGGTAACAACAAGCGCAATTATGAAGGACACAAAAATGAGAAAAAATATAAAAAAATTAAAATTTGAAAAGAACAAATTTGAAATACCCGCCTTTTTATTAAAATACGTAATCTGCTAATCAAATCATGCCCCAATCGGTCATGTACAATGTAAAATATGAATTAGATTTGCATAAATTTGCACATAAAATTAGATACACGTGTTTTTGTTGAAAATGACTATCATAATTCACACCAGCGTATCAGATATGACTATAATCGATGCCTTTTGTAGAAAAACATTGTTCGACGATACGTCTTTCCTAAGGTGGAGGGAGACGTGCTGCAGTAATACAAAAGTTTTTATATAAACTTCACTTCGTTCATTGATCTTCTGGAACGGAATGTTGTTCACAGTGTTTCGTTCGTGCCATTTTCAGATTCAAAAATTGAAAAATTGGTAGTTTGATTTGTGAATCAAATTATCTTTATAAAATAACTTATCACATTGTGATTCGTTCGATTTGCAGTAATATTCGATTTTTCCTTCAGTGATGCTACAACCAATGGAAATCAATGCTGATCAAAGCATTAAGCACAAATTTATGGTACAGTCTGCCTTTCTGTTGGAAAATGAAGATTGTCTGGAAAACGTTGTAAGTATTGAATTCCAATCAGTCAAAGTCATAAAATGGAAGCCGTAGGCTCAGAATTGTTTCAATTTTGAATAAGAACTATTAACTATGAAATTGTTGCATCGACTAAATATCTTAATGAGTTCAGATCACGCGCATACCATTACACTCATATATGTATGTACATGTGTTGATTCTTCGTTTCAAATCTGATAGGCAGTCTTAACTCTTAATGTGTCTCTTTGCTTGCTTTAGCTTTGTTTTTGGTAAATTTACGTGAGCTCGTTAGTACTACGTAGGTACTTTTCTATGTTGCACTCGCATAGACTTAAAACGCTATCACACAAGCATGTCTAACCCAATCACTAATATTCGTACGTCTTGAAAATATATAAAAATATTATTCTTCTGTTCTTCAATTGTGAAAGCTTTTGAATTATAGTCCATTTCACAGAGAAAATAAAGAACATTGATTTCGTCAGAAATGGGTAAAATGGGTTTAGAAGGCTTGCATTTTCACAAAACGTGCAGAAAATTGAAAAGAAGACGCAGAAAATAAATTTGATTGAAACCGTCTATTATTTCTCGGAATGTTCCGGATTTTACTGCAAAATTTGTATGTTTGATTAGCACAAATACTCGTAGGTTTCTGGTGACATTCTGACTAAAAGTAGTGATTTTTGTTATTTCTGATATGCTGATGACGAATATGCTTATCATTTCACTCAAAAATCCTTTCAACTTAATATGCAAATTTATTCAAATTTTTGTTTGAACGTTTATAAGTTGACCTAAACAGCTATTTGGCGACCTAAGTGGAAGATGTTTGCAGCCTATAATTCTATTTTATCTAAGACTTAGCCTAAGCCTAAAAAATAAAGAGAGAACCGACTTACAGGGTAAATGTCAAAGCTGCCTTCACTATTGGACTGAGAACCCTAAATCCCTATAGCTTCCACAATATTGGTCAAATTTTTTAATGAAACTTTCTTCTCGCGCCTTCTTTTTTCCTTCTCTGCACGTTGTATAAAAAATACGAATTTTCTAAATCTATTCCTGACGAAACCCAGATTCTGCACATTAACCCTGTTTCACTGATCCATTGGCAGAATAGAACTCAGCAAGTATTCACTAGAGATGTGACAGGGCCGGGGTCTAGCCGGGGCTTGTATGTGCAATGCATATAAGTCATACTTACAAGGTATATCATGCATCCATATTATACCTGTACAGACATAACATCTCAGTATCACTATTGTGGGCAATTGCATATTGCTTTAACGAATCAAAAAAACACTTAAAAGAGAAATAAACAGAAGGATATTGAAGACAACAAAAACAATAAGCTATGCAAAAATGCGAATTTTTTCGATGGTTTACACTAATGCAATGGAAGGAAGAGACGAATAAGACAGTACAATACAAACAATACAAGTACATTGCATGAGTTTAGCCCAAGGCTTTTCCGATAGGAAAAGATTTGAAGACTCACTGTTGTTTAAAATATTGTAAATACGAGTATATGCATAAATTACTTCTCTTTAGAATTTAAATGCAAAATTATAGAAGCGAAAAAATGTTTTTACGGACCGAAAATAACTTGCCCAGAGTAGGGAACGTGTATCATCAATATTCAAATAATATAAAAGCTACACAAAATGAAGACAGTGACCCTTGCTGGCTCGAAGCGCCCAAAATTGATCAATTTCATATATAACAGGAGACTTCTATTTTTGCGGTGAAACAGCTTGATACAATAGCATGTATGAACGCACATAGATGAATAAAACATTTCTACACATAGTGGAGCGAGTCTTCCAGCATTTTCAATGTTTTTTGTCTAAAAATATTCTGTCTAACGTGCTTATTTTCGTATCCTTTAATTACGCTAAACTTTTCAAAAATATATTAAACTGTGTTTCAATATTCATTCAAATCTTATATATGTACCTATTGAATTACCAGAAACGAAACACAAAAGTAGTTTAAGATTAATTTCAACTTAGTTTAGCTTTCATGAATAAATAAATATTACGCTGTAAAATTTGATTAAAAAGATTAATTTTATCCTATTTTAATTAATTTTTTCCGTCTTCTACAAACCCCGGGGTCGGGGCCTGGCACACCTCTAGTATACATGTATACATCTAGTATTTAGGCTACTAGTATACATCTAGTATCTAAGCTTTATGGGAAAATTCACGATTTGTAGTATTCCTTTAGTCAATATTCAGGTTTCGCAAATTAGAATGCAGATAGGTACTACAGCCTGTTCCATTCTAAACGGCTAATTGTTATAAAATGTTGATTTCTTAGATAAAAAACACTTTTACAACATGTATGCAAAAGTAGAATCCACTATAGTTATCTGTTATCGCATTTTTGTAGCCCACCTGAATCGCACTATAATTAGTGAAAAACGGCTATGTGAAATGGAGCAGGCTATTGTGATATAGAATAATGCAAGGAAAAGTAACTTTTCCATATCCTAATTGGTGCTCAATTAGTTCCTCTTTGTCTTTGAACAGTCACTTATTTATATGTTTCTTTCTTATTTCGAAGCTGGCTAACTTTTAATAAATTTCAAGAAAAATAACAAAACCTAAGTATGATTTTCTCGTTCAGTGGAAAAATACGCCAGCAAGCGAGTTGATGGATTCCAAGTTGCGTGTGATATTTGATTCACCGTGTGATCCAAAGGTATGTCTTTATAATTTGACTTACTCATGAGTTCTTGAAAGCAGTTACCGAAAAACTCAATTTTTCTTTTTCTGGCGAGACCCATATTTGAAATCCTCGACCTTTATTCATATGGTTTTAAGGTCCCGCTTATCGCTAAGTATCTAAACAATTTTTTTTATACGAGCCTCCTTGTACATGAACATACAAAGATCTTCGGAAAAGTCATTGTACGTGCGAAAAACTTTTTTACATATAACATGTTTGTATACTGTAAATATACAAATTTTCTACATAGTACTAACCTATAATCTTCGTCGACCCACTTGCTTCCCAAAAATGTTACATTGTTCTAAATTCTATTCATAATTTAATACTCGTATGTACCCCTCACAGAGTAACGGCACCCTTTCGGGAGACGCGGTTTTTTAATAGACGGATAATAAAAATAGAAGAATTGTTTCTTACTTCACACTCAATGCCCAGCAAGTAACGTGTGCGCGATGCGCCACGTTTTAAGATAAATGTGACGTAAAATAAGTTAATTTTACTTTTAAACAGCAAAAAAGAATGCTAAGTTATCAATCAGTTTTATTTCCTGTATGAAATCCTCAAAAAAACAGAAGAGATAGATGCAAAAGTTGTCTGAGTCTGTACAAAGATTGATTTTTGAGTGTTTGATGCTCGCGCTTGGAGCTAAATAGTTCACAATCATAGCATTCTGAATATTTTGGAATTTTGTCGAAAAGTGCCCAAAAAGATTGTCAAAATTACTATTTTGCCTCAACGAGTCTTTGTACGTTGTACACAGATTACTCCAAAAATCTTTGCGCGAGCCTCAATATCTTTGTCCTGTACAAAAAAGCATGTATGTAATCGAACAATTGAATAATGCAGGTGTACTGCAAACAAAGTATTCAAAGCGCCTCGTATTGTTGCAAGCTTAATAACGTCATTCATAAAATTATCTGCTTTGTATTTTCACACGATTTGCTTTGGTGTTTTTGTGGATAATGTCATCAAATTAAAAATTAGTTCAGTAAATTTCCAAAGGAAATGGCTTATATTAGTAAATATTGTCTGACTTTCAACCCTCTTAGGGCTTCACTAATATCTAATGCCCTGCAAACCCTGTGGTGGATCTATGCATAGTCACTTATTAACATTTATTGCTAGATTCGTATTTTCTGTTGTTTTGTATAAGTAAATAAATGTTGGCTTGCCTTCGACAGAAATTTCATTTTTCTGATGAATACTAATGTGTCGTTGGGGGTGTTACTCTTCTCCAGAATCCGGTAGGCCACCAAAAATCGATAGACCTCCGAAATTGAATTTTTGCATGTTTTTTGGGATGTTTGCCGGTTTTTTACCAGCCAAACCTTCAGAATTGGGCTGTTGCCCATGTATGGTGACGAATATACTTTTCATTCTGTTCAAAAGCTTGTTTTCGAACTAGATAGGCAAAGTTTTGTTCGGGCGTCTTTAAGTTGAGCAGCTATATGTATATCGACCTAAGCTACAGTAATACCGACCTAAGCAGCCTTTAATTTTATTCTAACTAAGGCTTGGTCTTAGCCTTAGAAGAATAAAGACAGTAAACCGACTTACATGACAAATATCCAAAATGTCTACTGTGAAGCGTTGTACAATTGTAAATTGTTCGTTATATTGGCTTTATCAAATCGTTCGAATTTTCATGGAAATTTTTTTGACTTATTTTCACATTTTCTGCTCACTTTGCGCACACCCGATTTTCTAAATGCATTTTACCCATTTTTGAAATTATCAATCATTCTGCCATCTTAGATGTATACTAGAATTTTCGTTCATGCGCTCTAAGATTAACTTTCATGTCTTATTCATATGCTTTTGTAATTAGATTAATTTATTACTATGCTCTGATCGCCTTAAATTTTTATAGACCCAAAACCCTGAGGATGAATTAACCCCGATGTCTGAAGAACCGAAACGTAGTTTGCATCATACAAAACAACTGGAACAGGAGAACAGTCAACTTAGGGTTAGCAATATGATATGGTATCTAAAAGAATTACCGAGTTGTTATATTTTGTTTAAAAAGAAATCATGCGTTCTTTGTTATGGTAATGATAGTAAGGCATCCGGAAGATTCGTCCCCGACATTTCGCCCTAGACGTTTCGCCTCGGTGTGCGTTTCGCCCCCGGAACTTTCTCCCCACGGATGTTTCGCTTTCAAACATATCGCCCCTCGGATGTTTAACCCCCCACCCAATGAATATCTGTGATTAGACTGCACCAACCAACATATGACCCAGAATGATTTGCCGTGTTCAATGAATATGTTTTATAAAACATACCAACACAGTTTTGGTGCAATTATGTATATTTTCATCCCAACCGGCGAGCATTGACCACCTGTTTTTGCTCAGGAGCGGATTTACGGGGAGCGGGGGACTGACCTAAAGTAGTTGGCGAGATAAAGGATGGATATGTAAGTCTGCACTCTGCGATGATTTTGGTCACCGACCGTTGTAATTTCTCAAATTTTCCCACTTGTTTGGTGGTCTGAAAGCTATATTTTTTTAGTTTTCTCTCATTTTTTAGCATGAATTCTAAAAATTCTTTACGCTTTAGCATTAAATGCTTCAATAGGCTCTGCTCTAAGTTCACAAACAAAAGAGATAACCAAAGTAATTTAAGTCTATAGACGTGTGTATGTCTAATTTTAACCAATTTTCCCGCGCTCTGCACCGAGTATCAGCTAAAGTTAAAGAAAAGAAAATGCAAGCAACTTTTGACACAAAATTGCTCAAAATTGTGTGAAACTGTTCCGAAAAATTTTTGCACCAGAAATCATTTTGAATGAAAATAGACAATATACGACATAAAAAACGGGTAATCTCTATGTGATCTCACACAAGCTTATTTGTCTATTGCAAACTCCCGTTTATTCCACACGCTGGAGCTAAACATCTGAGGGGCGAAAGGTGTGGTGCTCGGGGGCGAAATATCGGGGGCAAATCTTCCGCAAACCAATAGTAATGCGAGACAAAAACAGATTTTCGAATGATTTCTGGCTTTTTACTTGGAGCTTAAAATTTTGAATTTTGCTGAGAATCGCAGTATTTAATTATTTGTAAATTAAAACCTTATTGCAATATTCGTATAATTCTGTACCGTGAATTCCAAGATTTTTGAGCCTCCTGGATCATTTACTATGAGATGGAAAGTCTAAGGCCAGTTTGTACAAAGATTTTCCGGAGAAATTCAGTAATTTTAACACTTTTATTCGCTTTTTCTAATAGAATGTAAATTTCTCGCGCTCCACTTCAAATCATTAACAGCTTTTGCACTCCTTGCTCACACACAACTGCAATTCAGGATACTATTTCATATGATTTCTGTTTTTCAATTATTTTTTTAGCCATTCAAATCCTGAATTTTAAGTTTCCCAGTGGGTTTCACGCCAGATCTTTTTGTATAAATTACGTCAATCAATTTATCACAGCTACAGCATGCTTAATTTTTTCACACAATATTCTAACAAGGTTTTAATCCTCTCTTCCGTTGGTTCTCTGTAAACCATGACTTCTCACGATCTAAGGTTTTGACGCACATTATAGAAACTGATAAAAAAATTGGAAAAAATTGTTCTATTTGATAGAGTACGGTCAGTAACATAAAAATGCAGTTTATTTTCATCCTAATTAAAGCAGCATCATTGTTAGTCTTATTTGAAAAAATTTTTGGGTTCTGTAAAGTCCAGTGTCAAAAAGAAAGTGCACTTTATGGGACATTACTAGTGATGTAAAAGATACGGATTTTTACCCAGATCCAGATCCAGATAAAGATCGGGTTCAGATTTTCTGGCAGATCCAGATCCAGATCAGATAACCAGATCAGAAAATAACCAGATCCAGATCCAGATCGTTTTGCCAGATCAAAATTAAAAAAGATCCAGATCCAGATCCAGATAAAAATATTTTTTTGTGCAGCAATTTGTTTTGCTAAAAAGGAGGGCGTAAAGCGCTCAAGCCCACATGGATTGGGGGTCTCGGGTAGCACGACTAATAAAACAGCCCCAGAGGGGTCTGGGGCAGAGCCGAGGAAAGTTTGCATTTTAGTGCTTATACATAAAAATATCAGTAAAAATTGTCTAAAAGGTAAAAACTCACAAGTTTAGAGTTTTAGCCATGGGCATGAAATTGAGGCATGAAAAATGTGAAAATTATCACAACAGCCTTAATTTACAACTTTATAAACAAAACGGTATTAAATATTCACAGGAACGTGAGATGTCTGGAATTTGGCAACATTGTGGTTAAACAGGAGAAACAAATGCTTCTTTCGATCGCTTGTGAGAAAGAAAGGGTGTATTATTTCAGAGGATATCACTGTCAAATAACAAACGATTCATTACCTAACAACACAAAATGCAATACTATGAAGAAACCTGCTTAATTTCAATTCAACAAAGAAAAAACTGTTAAAATTCTTGAAAAATGACAGATGCACCTACTAAAAGTATGCATGTACAGCATAGAAATTCTGGGGGGTCAAGGTCAAATTTTTTTTCAAACATCAAAAAAGCGATAAAAATGGCCCATGGGCACTAAGAACATTGTTTTTAGACGTTTCTCGATGTAGCGCATCCGCTGAAACAAGTTTTTCAACGAAACTTTTCGAAAAAATTCAAACTTTTCCCATTTTTAATCAAAAAAGTCTCTCAAAGGTCAATTCTGATTATAATTTATGTGAAAAAACAATCTTCAATACATTTTTATCACTTAAGTTACTTTTCTGCAGAGCTTTAAAAATTTTTCTAGAATCAAAAAATTATGGGGGGTCAGCGGCACTTTTCGGCCATTCTGGGGGGTCAGCACGGATCTGGGGGAGGCTCAAAACCCCCAGCAGACCCCTCCCCCCACCCCGCGTGCATGGGTGATATCTCAACAGCCCCACCAGTCCCAAACCGTCCCAACAGCCCTACCGTTTCAACAGCCCCACCAAGAATCTCAACAGCCCCGCCTGTCCCAACACCCCACCAATCCCAACAGCCTCACCGTTCCAACAGCCCCACCGTCCCAGCAGTTCCACCAGTAATCCCAGCAGTTCCACCAGTAATCCCAGCAGCCTCACCATTACTGCAATCGCATTATACGATATAATAAAATCAGGCAATATTAATTTTTTATAAAAGATATTTTTTTGACTGTTTTCTGAATTTGTATATTTCATCAAGACCATAAACGAGTGTGCATGTTTACGTTTTCAGAATAAGTCTGCTTGAGAAACTGGTAGACCTGCCAGAATTGAAACTTCAGCATTTGTGTGCAATCCATGATTTTGCCTCATTCGAGTCATCTCGCAAGATTGGATTCCTGCTCATTATGGTCTACTCTACACTGCCAGAAAAAATGAAAAATGATCTAGTGAAAAAGGAAAGATGAGTGTTAAAATTAAATGAAAATTAAAACTTTCACGCTGATCTGCTTCAAAATAGCCAGAAAATATGCATTAGCGTAGTTTTTACGCTATTTTAACATTCATACCAGTTTTGAGGTCAATTTTTGGCTCAAAACTCCTTCTCCAGACAGTTCGTGATGTGCATCTATGTATGATTATAATAATGGGGCAGTTGGATGGAACCAACATTGGCAGCGAACAAATTCTGTGGGTCTGATGGATTAAAGTGATCGAGGAATGTGCTTAAAATGGAATTCTAGCGCTCTAACATAATTTGAGGGATTTCCAGAATTTCGGGTTGTGGGTTAAACTCTAAACATCCCTTTCCCCACGCTTATGTGTGCTTAGGACAGTGCGACTGTAGGAACGCTAGGACTGCTGGAACGGTGGAAATGCTGGGAATTGGTGGGGCCCTTGGGACTGGTGGGGCTGTCGGGATTATATGATGGGGCTATTAAGACGGTGGGGCTGTTAGGACGGCGGGGCTGTTGGGACGGTGGGACTGTTGGGATTGGTAGGGCTATTTGGATTAGCGGGTCTGTTGGGATTGGTGGGGCTTGGGATTGGTGTGGCTGTTGGGATTATTCCTCTCCTTTTCCTCAATAGACAAATTAAACGGCAGCTTAAGACGGATAAGGATCTGCTTGGTGGAATGTGAAAGCCCAAGAAACGGCCATAGCCAGCAAGAACCATGATTCGCGCTTACTTTACAGCATCCTGCGAAGTTGTAATGGAAAGTTTAAAGCAACGAGTTCAAACCTCAAAGATCACCATGGCAACCCCATCAAATCACTAACGGGTAAAACTACAGATAGATGGGAAGAACACGAATTAATTGGCGCTTAACCGCCCACACCCCACAAGCCTAGACAAAAGGCTGATGGAAGGACGATGAGATCTGAAGTTCTCAAGCGCAATAAATGATCATCCTCCAACTGAAGAGGAAATCAGAATATCAATAAAAAGACTCAAGAACCGGAAGGCACCAGGTGTGGACAACATGCCCTGCTGAAGCTTTAAAAGCTGAAGGAGAGGCAATAGTCAAACAACTAAAGGGCGTTGTACTCGAACGTCATCTGGAACTCAAGGCACAGTGCCTCAGAGACTTTAAGGACTCAATTATCGTACCAATTCACAAAAAGGGGAGACCCAGCTACCTGCAAAAACTATAGAGGAATAAGCCACGTTAGCAACATCTGGAAAAGCTTCTGACCTCTATAATCCGATCCAGACTACTCAGTGTTAGAGAAACTAACTGCAGGAAGAGCAGGCTGGTTTCAGGCCTGGAAGAGGTTGCACCGACCAAATATTCACACTTAGGCAAACTAACCGAGATCGCGCCTACGCTGTAAAAAGGACACATTCTTGGTATTTGTGGATTTTGCATGCGCATTCGATAGCATAGACCATTCGTCCTTATGGTGCGCCCTCAAAAACGAATCAATCCCGCATGCCACACTTAGTATTCTCAAGGCCTTCTACGACGGGTGGAATGAGCAGGGCAAAATATTTGGGAGATGTGTCCTCACCATTTCTCAATTACCACCGGCGCTAAACAGGGATGCATTATTTCGCCTATGTTGTTCAACGTGACTATGGACTGGATTCTCAAGAAAAACTTTCGAGCGACATGCCAGGTGTACAAGTCGGAGCTAATTTGTCTCTCACTGATTTAGTATACGCCGACGACATTGTATTTTTTGCCGAAAACAGCTCAAGCACTGCACAAAATACCTTGAATGCGTTACAAGTGAATGCCAACGAAATCGGCCTGACAACAAACGAGCGAAAACTAAATTTATTCTCACGGGCACACAACCGGCCATATTACAACTTGATGGCAAACCAATCGAACGGGTGGATGCATTTAAATATTTGGGATCGGTTATCGATAGTTGGACGAATAGTAGCAACTAGCGACATCAAAAACCGCATTGGGAATGCCATGTCAGCATTCACTTCACTAAAGAAGTGTTTGTGGAACCAAAAAGACGTTACCATCACAACAAAAATGAGAATTTTTAATGCTTCCATCAGGACAATTTTGATGTACGGCCACTGAGTCGTGGACTCTGCTTAAAAGCGATATGCACATATTAGAACGTTTTCAACTTCGATGTCTTCGCAGCATTTTGCACATAAATCTAACGAGACCGATGTGAGAATGAAACTCGTGCTGCAGAAGTATGTAAAAACGAAGCCAGTATCGAACTCTGCTTAAAGCGACAGCGGCTCAGGTGGATTTTGGACATGTCTGCCGCATGAACAACACCCGACTACCCTATCAGTTAATTAACTCCAAGCGGCCCACGGGGTGGAAAATCTCTCTTGAGACGCCCCTAAGAAAAACATGGCTGGACACAAGTGGCACAGAGATCGTCCAGCCGCGCTCCACTTCTCAATCATTGATGCCCAACAAGCAGCCTTGAACCGCGATCCAATGGCAGTGCATGTAATCCGTGATAGCACTGCCTTTGGGCCGCCACAGCTCAACGGGTCGTTGCCCTACCAACGTCATTGAAGCTTGCGGTGTTTAAGTCGGGTTAAGTCAAGTCATTTATTCCTGGGGCTGTTGGGACGCTGGGGCTGTTGGGACTGGTGGGGCTGTTAGGACGGGTGGGGCTGTTGGGATTTTTGGTGGGGCTGTTGGGAAGGTGGGGCTCTTGGGATGGTGAGGCTGTTGGGACAAATCCGTGTATATGTAAGGCTACAACTAATTAGATAACCTATGTACCTACAGTAAATCGTAAAACAGAAAGAGTTATATCGTGCAAAAATAACTTTGATCTGTTTAACCAGATATAACTTGACTAAACAGATCCAGATAAAGATCGGGTTCTGATTTTCTGGCATGATCCAGATCCAGATCAGATAACCAGATCAGGAAATAACCAGATCCAGATCCAGATGATTCGGATCTGGATCTGAATCTGTATAAAAAAGTCAGATCCAGATGATCTTTTACATCACTAGACATTACGCTTGTTCGATATTCGTTATATTTACTAAAAAGGAGTCTTGCCTGTTTAGGAGCGTATTCAAAAGTTGGAATCACTGTCATCATCCGGACCCGGCTCTGTGACTGGTGCTATTGCGGTCGCTGGTTCAAAAGACCAATCGAAGAGTTCGTTCAAAAACATGCTGAGAATTTTTTCGTAGCTTTCTCTATCGGGTTTCTTTTGTGCCTTTTTTACGACTTCGGTGATTCCCGTTCTCAGGAATTTTACGCGAGATATCGCATTAGCGATTTGAATAACGAGTTAAACTTATTAATATGCTTGCTTACGTGCATGTCAGCAATATTTCACACTTCGTCTGCTACTTATTTTATTTATGTTTTATGTTTAAATGTGTTATTAATTTTAGAAAAATCGGACGCATTTGATCTTTTGCAAAAATATTTGTATGATTTTAACTACTACTGAATTTTGTTAATTTTTTAATACTAAAGATCTATTCTTATTGGTTTCTTTCACTCAAATTAGCACTTCTAATTCCAGAGCTTAAGTATAAACTTTAGTCTTTTGATTCCAAGCAGGCCCATTTTCGCTTAATGGGTTTAAAGATTACTGCAGGAGAATATATTAGTGTTTATTGCTGCGGCAGTTTCTTAGATGCACTAACTGTCTGGTAAGGAACCTAAACTATAAGTAAGATTTTCAACAATTGCTGTCATGGCACAATAGAAGAAGCTATCTATTTGCAATGTGAAAAATCATTACAGTAATATGAATTCGGCTTCCATCATTTGGCGATCAGTTATATGATTAAGCAAAGAAAAATGCTCCGATGGAACAAATAAGGTAAATATACTTGAATTTCTTCATTGTTAAGTGATGTAAAAGGAGGGGACTAGGGAAAATTTTCCTACATGCGCAGAAGCCATAGGAATGTGCTAAACAGTTAGACTTCCCCTAAACAACGCAAAAATCGAAGTAGCGGCTTATAGCGCGTTTCTACGAGTTTCCGTAGTAACTTTGATTACGATGACGAAGTATTTTGATTACTTTATTTTGGAAAATTTTAAAAAAATTTTGTGGTTTTTCATGAAAACTATTGAGTTGGCTTTAGGTGTAAAGTTAACACTATTATCTTTTACGCCAGAGCATTGTGGAAAGTCAAGATTTTATTAAATAAATAATACATTGATTATTTAATAGCCATGAAAGTGTCATCAATGCTCTTTTTGCGAAACACTTTAAAACGTTTTGTGACTACACCCTCATTTTTCACAGGCCGCAGAATATACTTCGATTTTTGCGTTGTTTAAGGGAAGTCTAACTGTTTAGCACATTCCTATGGCTTCGCGCATAAAGGGAAATGATCCCTAGTCCCCACCTTTTACATCCCAATACGAGAGAAACGGCAGTGATGGTCTTTCTGTTCATTGAGTATTCTTATGATCTCCCTTTATGGCCTATTGCCTCAGCCATCTGCCATTCCAGTGATGTTACCCTGGTAATTTAATCTAAATCTTAACATACAGAAATGGCATGCTTGCTGTGCCCAGGCAACTGTTGCCGAGTGCAAGCCTGAGATGCAATATAATTATGCACGGGACCAACAAGAAACTGCGAAATCACAGCGGTTGTCGATGAAGGGAAGAGAGGAGGGAAGTGCCAAAACGGACGTTCTATATGTGAAATAACTTTGTTGAAAATGCTTCGAATCCAAGATCAAGTCCCAGGATGAAAATGATGAATATCTGGAAATCCATTTGGCATCGTGAGTCTGACTAACGTGGTAGCACCGTCTGCCTGCAAGCCATGCCGCCATCGTACAGACGGGGTTTTTGTTGTCCGTCGTGGTCTGGTCTTGAGTGCAGCTCTTGAGTACTCCTAATCCGCTTCCTGCATTTCGGCCTTATCTTTCAAATCTGTGATGGCTTCACCCAGGATAGTGCAGGTGTTGAACTGAGGGTCATTGTTTTTTTGTGCCATTGCAGCGGCGTACTGGGGTGTCCTCTAACAGCTCACTGCGCTGCCGGTTCCCAAGTTCTCAGCCGTGGTCTCTTGCTCGTGCTCGTACCATGCTGCCGAGTAGAATGTGATATGTGGTTCTGAGCCTGGCGGCAGCAGTCAGTCCCTTGCTGTTTTGCTGAGTGAAAATTTCAGAAGGTCATGTACGATTTTGATATTGCAAAGTTTATGTTTTTTCTGCCTTGAGTGTAATTTTAAAGATTGATATGCCTTTATTTTGTTTGTGTTGGTCTAAGGCTTTGTTGGGGATGATAGTTAGTACCCATATCATTATTGAATAAAGGTTGATGTGAGTTAGCGTTTGTTGAATTGGTACCAATCTATGTAATTTTCTACATTCAGTATATTGGTATGAAATGGTAGTACTGAAAGTATCCAGTTTCTTCTGCCCAACCTGGAATTTCCTGTTCTGGTAGAAATTTAGAATGCTCTTTATCAAGAATGTGATACAAAATTCTTTCTGAAACTTTCCAAACTAACATTCTGATTCAGATTGCTGAGGAGAGTCCCATCAAAATAATTTTCAAACCAAATTCAGTATATCTAACAGGATTACTGGTGCCAGTTTTGAATCAAAAGGTCAGTATCCAAATTATTTTGGTCTTTGCATCGAGATTGTGCACATGGTAAAATTTTCCAACTGAGATAATTCTTTCTATAATTGCAACCAGCAGAAATGACCTGCATTGGGATGAATGAATCCAACTTCTTCTGTCCTTTTTTGTTTGAGTATGATGTTAAGATGTTGTTGAATATGGGCTTGTCAAATGAAGGGAATATTAATGGCATGATTTTGCATCTGTTTGGCTGTGGATTTAATCAATGAATCTATTTATGTGGTATGGTCAAATATGGTGTTGTGAGAATGTTATTCTGGTACCAATGCCAACATCATGTTCACGAATACTTAATGCCCACTGCATCATCCTGTTTGATGTTTTCCACAATTTGTAGAATTTGTAGGTCTGTCATTTTATCAGGTGTGTCAGGTATTTTTGTTGGGTTGAGGATAAATAAATCCAGATTTGATTTAGCCAACGTTCACGTATTTTGTCAATTGTTGTTCATTCAGGAATTTTAGGTAGAAATCTCCCACAAGGCCTTGAATATATATATTGAGGCCATGAGAATATATCCCACTGAATGTGCTTGTTAATCAAATTGTTGCCCATTTGTTGAGGTTATTTAAATGGTGACCAGTTGGGAAACAGCTCAGGTCTTTGCTGCTTTTCCTGTACACGTCTGTCAGTGTGAGTTAGCTGCTAGTATATTTAAAGGTGAAATGATGTTTCATGTTTGAAGCGGTTTCTGCCATACGGGATGATGGAGATTTCACTTTGATATTGAGGCCTTCGTTGGAATCATCTTCATAATTCTTCTGGACGGTAGATTTTAGCTATTAACACTTTGTGTTGTGTTCAAGGTGTTGAATAGTACACTGTTTGCGGTGAAATATTTGAAAGGGAAAAGTTTGTAGATCCAATCTTCCTCATTTTTTCAAACTAGAAGAATTTTTGTGTTGGCTGTGATGGAATGAAACGATCATCTGGGATGCTGACAGACTTTCATTGTAGTATGAAGAAGGGTTCTTTAAAATAGAATGTAAAAGGGTTCAACAAATTTGTTATAAAGGCACAGACGTTCAGTGTTGAAAATGTTGATACAGAGGGGGAAGACATGAATGTTCACTAATAATACTAGTGACTAGGGGAAGTCAACACAGTGGAAGGTGAATGCAGCACACAGATGATTCTGAGAATGCGTGTCTAGTTTTATATTTGCTGCCGTTTGCAACGAATCGCTTGAAAGCACTTGTCTAGCAGAATGATAATAGACTTTAAAGAATGCTAGAACTCAATGGAAACGTCTTATACCTAACGGGGAAAAGGAAAAGGAGAAGAATTTTAAAGAATCTGCTCTGTGAATGCGTTCAAGTCATTCTTTAATGGCAGTTAGTACTGTTGTAGTATTTGCAATTGGAAATGGGCCAGGGCTTTGAGGCCTTCGTTGGAAATATCTTCGTGGGGGGGGGGGGGGGGGTTTGTCAGAGTGCATTCTCTGTCTACTCGCTGAGTAGTTCAACGTGTCTTTCTGAAGGAGATTCTGTTGCTGGGAATGAAGGAGATTGAAACTCTGTGAGAGGGAAAGGCATTACAGAATAATAATGCAATTTTTAGGAATGTGTTTATAGTTATCCCGTTTCCAACGAATGGGAATGTAAAGTGAAAACGTTTGCAGATTTGAAATGAAAATGTCGTGGTTCCACTAGAATGAAGGTAATGGGATACAAGGTTTATGTTATCCTCATATTCAGCATTGAAGTGAGCTCATTCAATGCGCATTGACACATTCATCCCCAGACCAAGGAAGGACATACACTCTATTTAAAACCTGAATAAATTCTTCACAGAAGAAGGACCTGAGACATTTCAGAGGTATCAAACTCACCCCAAAAAGTTGGCAAAGTTATTTAATTAAAGAAGGAAAATATCTCATACTGTTGGAAGAGAAAACCAAATGCCCACAGGCCTGAAATTATCAAAGCCTTCTGCCCTGAGACATGGGCTTCACCAAGCAATGCAATCAATGGTTGTTGAGAAAATATCTGTGAACCCACCAGACCAGAGAACTGTCTATGTCTGTTCAATGCCATCCAAACCAAGGAGCTGAAGACATCACCACCTGGGAGAAGGATGGAATGGAAACATACTGAAACTGACCAAACGTATTAGTAATAATATCCCACCCAGCCCAACCTACAAGATGCTGGAAGAGGAATTTTGAAGGTCCCTAGAAATGCCCATATGAGAATGGGAAAACTAGCAACAGGCAAGGGAAGGGAGACCTAAAGAAGGAAGAGATGCAAGATGGCCAAGGGAGAATGAAAACATGCTTCCACCATCTGAGAATCCCCATCCAGCAAGAACAACGGGATTTATTAAACAGACGAACCTGCAGCAAGAAGGGACAAAGAGAAACTCAATGAAGTACATATGAAAGGACAATGGTTGGAGAATGGCAAACACCCTGCCACAAAACAATGGGTAAAATATTCAAACTATGCATCAAACCACTTTACTGCATTGAAAGGAAAATCAACCAAAAAACTATGACAATCACAGAATGAAGAATGGAATTGTTAAAACAACAAGAATACAGACAAGAAAATGCCAGAGAATACAGAAGAAAATGCAGCAATGGTATGACAAGCAGCAGAGAATATGGAGTGAATGAAATGACCACTGTTTAAAGGCATTCAGAATGGGACGGTATATAAAAGATATACAAAGGAAATCAAAATCAGCTGATAAATAAGTGAATGTTTTACAAAACTGTTCCATCAAACTGGGAGTTGAAATTTTGCTGGTGATATGGCGAGTTTCTCACTATGTTACATTAGTTCATTGGAAGTTTTCAACGTTTCTGAGATTGGGATTTGAAGTGAAATGAAGAAGTGAATGAAATAGATGCAGAGCTGCAAAAGACACAAACATATGTGTGGTAGAAACACAAAGGTTGCAATGATTCTAGATTTTATGGGATGAAGATATTATGAGAAGAAGATGAAATGTCCAGGACACAGAAAGGGAAGATTGAAACCTGTTATATGAATGGGAAAAGGTTATGAGATACACACACACAGATGAGTTTCTGAGAATGCTTCTGTTTATATGGGAAGATGAAGATATTCCAACGATCAAAGCGATTGAAATGAATTAGATACAGATACTATAAAGAATCATTCTGTTGAATGGAATGAATGAAAAGGTCATCTCACAGAGTTTCTTTCATTTTAGAGGTGGTGGGATATTTCGTGTTGGTTTGTAGAAGATCTAGAAATAAAACCTTAAAAACAAATCTGATCCTTAGCCTTCGGCAACCTCTTTAAAAGAAAAGCAGATTTCTTAGACATTTTAGTATTAGTAACAGAAATAAAGGATTTTGTTTACTAAGATGCCAAATGAAGCCAATGTGACAAACAATTTGTTTACCTGTATTAAAAATAACCTTTCCACGGAATATTGAAAGAAGTCTTTGCAATGATTAACAGAAATATTTTGTCTGCGGATTGAGTCCAAAAGAAGACTGCTTTAAAATTTTCTATGAAGAAACTGCTTTGTGATGCCAGATAGGTTATTGAGAGAAGATAAAGGCCTGTGAGTATTGAGGAAGCAGTAAATATTGTGCCTGTTAGTAAAAGTAAATGTTTGGGTCCACTTCATACAAGTCATCCTGATGCATTATATACTGTAAGCTGAATGAAAGGTAGATGCAGAGGACAAGCTGAAGTGAATGAAATATGTATCAAACTATATAAACTAAGAAGTAACTTTGTGAGTAACAGAGACAGAGGAGTCTTTCAGATGATTTGAAATGTGAATGTGTTGATATTGATTGTCACAGAGAATTTCTGCTGCAAAAGGGGAAATGATTAATAGTGTCTAGTGTTGAGGGCATTCAGGAAACGAAGTCTTCCTACTTTATATGTGGAAGTCTTTGATAGGATTGGGATTGGAATACAAACTGCTAGACAGAGGCTTTGTGATATTGAGCGCTGTAGAAGGTCACGTATATCTTCATCTAGAATTGATTGACAGATTCTGCATCTTTGAGAGGAAGTCCAGCTGAATATATTTCTTTTGACTTTGAAGATCATGCAAAAGGTGGAAATATGCAAATACTACACGGAATCATTCTCAGAAACTTTGTGATGTCTTCATTAAAGGATTTTAAGAAACTTACTTTATCATTTTGGAAACAGTCTTTTGTAGGGGATGTGATTAGAATTGGCTGGAATTGAGGCCTTCGTTGGAATTCTTTGTCATTTTGGTGAATAAAAGTTTAACAATGAGAGTGAGTTTGTGTTGTTGTGATGTGCTTACGTATTCAATTGTTGAATTCTGCTGTTATACAATTGTAATGGAAATGTTTGGATACGGGAGATTTGGCGATTGCGATTTCAGGCCTACGGGATTTCTTCATGTTACTGCTAGAATTCTCATCCTAAACTCTCAGCATGAAGAAACGATTGAACAGTGTTGAATCCATTACTGTTAGGAATTGGAAAATGATAAAGTTTGTTGAAGGGGAAGTGGAGAGCGATTTCAGGCCTTCGTTGGAAACGGGATTAGAAGATGAAGGAGTTGCTTCAGCACCTTTGTTTATTGTTTGTGAAGAAGCGTAGAAGCAGACATGGTGTTGGTGTCTAGAAATGGGGCGCCCCCCCCCCCCCCCCCCCCCCCCCCCCCCCCCCCCCCCCCCCCCCCCCCCCCCCCCC